>OY744515.1:14813803-14826303 GCA_963556195.1 Sepiola atlantica
TTTTTTTATATATATATAATAGCAGCCTAAGGGGTTATGAGTGGATTACTAAGAAGGTGTAATCTGTTATGCCTACAGTTAATTGATGTTTCTTGTTTTTTTTTTTTTTTTTTTTTTTTTTTTTTTTGTTTAGAAGTTTGCCCCTATCGCTGAATTTAATTATTTCAAGTTTTTCTGTTAGGCAAAGGTAGCAAGGTGAGTTTAGGGAACCACAGGTGCTAGTTCTTCTAATTGTGTTCCAAGTTACTGTTGGTGATAGGTTATTGTTGTATAGTTCCCAGTAATATATAGAAAGTGAGGTTCTTTTTTGATATGTAGGGTTATTAAAAGAACACTTATGTCCAGTATATCTTTCTTTGAAGGTATTACCAGCCATACCTATGTAGAATTTTTTCAGGGTTGGGTTTTCTTTAGTAGAGATGGTTGCTTGATATACTGATTGGGTTATTTGGCAATTATGTTGTAATGGGCATTCTTTTTTGTTTGTGCAGTTACAGGCCTTGGTATTTGCTGTTTTAGTTGCGGTAGTTTTTTTTTCTTTCCACCATATATTCTTATTTTTTTATTTATTTATTTATTTATTTATTTATTTGCCCTGTCTGTTTCAGATTCTAGACCTTAGATTTTTAGATTTTTTAATTTTTAATTTTTAATTTTTAATTTTAATTTTAATTTTTTAACGGCTTTAATTTTTGAAATGTTAAATTTCTTTCCTTCTTCTCTGTCTCTACCCCTCCACTTCATTCTCTCCAAATATGATCTGAGGTTAAGATCGGATTCTAACTCTGCCTGATGAGATCTCAGTTTATAGTAACTGTTGATCGATAACATCGACATGCCAGTGTCGCAGATTTTGTACATGTCTGTGTAAATAAAACTATCATATATATATATATATATATATATATATATATATATATATATATATATATACATATACATATATGTGTACATATATATATATATATATATATATATATATGCATATTTATATATATATGCATATGTATATATATATATATATATATATATATATGTATATATATATGCATATGTATATATATGTATATATGCATATGTATATATATATATGCATATATATGCATATATATATATATGTGTATATATATGCATATATATACATGTATACATATTGATACAAGTCTCATTGAAGACAACGTATTTTTGTTGTTTCGTATTTTTTTTTAATTACTGAATCGACTCGGCGTACAAGTTTCCGGATCTCCGGTAGTAATTCGTGGAATATGGATTCAGAAGTTCACTTATAGGCAATCTCAAGCGCTTTCGCTCTTCGCGATCGTCTTCAGAAGTTGTTCTTTCTTTTCACCATATTGCCTTTGTTGTTGTATATGTTTTTATGATTTTGTTCGGTAGTTTTGGCGGAAAAAAGGGTAATTGACTATGTTGTTTATTTATGTACGTGTCTATTGCTTTTATTAATTTCTTGTCGTTTTTGTTTTGCCGAGCCGAGATAGCATTAAAAATAATACGAAAAGAGAAAATTCCGTTGGTTTAATTAAACCTGTACCAATAACAACTTGCTGCGTATATATATATATATATATATATATATATATATATATATATATATATATAATTATTTTTATTTATACGGACATGTACAAAAAGCCGCTACACTGACATGTCGATGTTATCGATCAATAGTTATTTGAAACTAAGATCTCATCAGGCGGGAAAATGTCTGATCTTTCACCCAGATGTTTATATTGGGAAAGAACCTACATGTACAATATGAACGTCTGAGTGAAAGATCAGATTTTTTTTCTATCTGGTGAGATCTTAGTTTCTAATAACTATTGATCGATAATATCGACAAGCCAGTGTATCGGCTTTTTGTACATGTCCGTATAAATAAAAATAATTATATATATATATATATATATATATATATATATATATATATATATATATATATATATATATATATATATATATATATAAAATAATTATATAAATAGCTCTTTTTAATATTGAGCACTTTTTTATAAGCCCAGTTGAAATTCTGTCGAGTTTTATCCCGTGGATGTTTATTTTACCTGGATTACTATATATATATATATATATATATATATATATATATATATATATATATATATATATATATATATATATATATATATATACGTTGGATCCGTGAAGGATGGAGTGTTGAATATGAGATTATAAGTAAAAAAGTTCAATGTATGCGCAGAGCAAGAATACAGTTTTAAAAACACCTCGTAATAAGCAAGTAAACGAGTTATAAGCGAGTCGTACGCATCTGATAAGCCAAGCCGTTTCTTTCTAATGGGTCACCGCCTATCAAGGCCCGTGGTCAACTCGATGGTAAGGGTTAAAACGACCGTCGGTTTAACGTTGAGTGCTACCACGTAATGTTAAAAAGAATAAGAAGATTTCTCAAGAAAAATTGATTATTGAAGAGGACGGCGCAGCAAGTATTTGTGTGCATTAGACTTGAAGACGACCATGTTGTAGTTGGCCGGGAAGCTGCTTCCTGGTATTTTATCACACAGAGCTGGAACGCTCTAGGAAATAAATTTTGTTCACGAAATTGGTGCTTGATATATATATATATATATATATATATATATATATATATATATATATATATATATGTATATATATATATATATAGAAAAGAGGGTAGTGCAGTATTAGTGCAGTTCCAACGAGAGAAAAGTATATATGTAAAGGAGTAAGGCTACCAACATTTGTAGAATGTTTTTTTCAACATTTATTTATTATTTTGTTGTTTTATCATTTTATAATTTTATATAACGCGTTTCAAGCGGTGGTCCGCTTTCATCAGATATGTAAATCCATTTGAAGAAATGTCTTTCGATTTGAGAGAATGTTGTCATATATATATATATATATATATATATATATATATATATATATATATGACTAGAGGAATCTCAGAACGAGTAAAATTAATTCTCCTCCCCTCCCTCCCCCCCCCCCCAAAAAAAAAAAAATGTAATCTTAGTGCTTATCAGTGAAAGTCGTCTACAAATACTGGAAAAATAAAAATGGAAATAAAACCCCAAAAAGGAAACTTATGAAATAAAATTATGTTTTCAATATCGATTCTTCTTCCAGATCTTCCAAAATTTCTCAAACGAAAACTTATTTCATAAGTTTTCGTTTTTTGTTTGCTTTGATTTCCATTTGATGTTTTCCGGTATTTGCGGGTTTACCCTGTAATTAACAAAAAAGTACTTAGCTGCCTGGAGACAATAATTAATATTAGGTTTTGAAGCAAAACCTAAGATTTTATTTCTGGGCTATTCTTATAAATAGTAAAGACTAGCAGAAGTACCCAGCGTTGCCCGGGGCTCCCCCCTCACCGTTTCTTATCCCTGTCCGCAGGCAAAATTGTAATAAAGATGACCATTTAGGTGTGTGTGCGTGCGTGCGTGTTTATTATACTAAATGTGAGTTCATCAACTTGTGTTTCCCTGGGAGCTTTAATAACACAAAATGCCTGCTAATATAAACCTTAGTTCTGAGATTAAATTATGTTTGAATTCTGTTTTAAGTCTTCTAATTAATTGTAATTTAAGTCACTAATCATCTCTCTCTTACCTATCGGTGTAGTTATTTCGCCTTCTTTCACTCTCTGTGAGCCAATCACTCTCTAACATTTTTAATGTCTCAATGACCATTCAGAGACAAAGCGATTCTCTTTTCTCATCTAATTTACATATACACACCATGGGAAACTGATAAAGCTCTTTTCTTCTATATCTTTATATATAAATCGAGATTTTGTCCATCTGTCAGTCACAATTTTTTGGCAGTCACAATTATTTTAAACGAAATAAATATATTGTCTCATTTCGAAATATCAGAGATCCTAACTACTTTTAGAAATGGAAAATATCGCATTAATAGTAAATAATTATAAACAAATAATGCGAATGCCATGACCGGAAATTGAAACCGTAACCTTGAGATCTTCAGTCTGAGGTTCTATCAACTCAGCTATTTGGACTTTCTTTTAAATAGAGCGTAAAGCATTACCTGAACAAAATAATTATAGGTTTGGCGTGACGTCATGGATTTATAATTACGTTATGTTTCAAACCATAAATTGTTATCTTTAAAACACCACCAAGAGAAAGTTGAATTTATTTACTATTGAATCAGCACTTACCAAGGCCAATAGCCACTCGCGGATAAGAGTTAACGCAATGGAACGCTTGCTAACCGAAAGATGAAGAACACTATGGGAGTGCTAAAATTGATCAATGGAATGGACTAAGTTTGATTACTTATGAAATCGTTTATGACAAGTATTTGTTGACATTACATTTGAAATCGATTATGTTGTAATCTGTAGGGAAGCAGTGCTGCGGCAATGTATTCTACAGATTGGAAACCCTTTATCCATTGTGGCAGAAGACGAATTCTCGCTGTGAATGTCTTACAAGGAGGAACCAGAGACTTGAATTTTGTTGATTATTTTCCAAACACACGAACATTTAATATCACCACGAATGCTAAAAACATGAATTTTTAATTTTTAAAGAAGAAAAAATTATTTTACTTTCTCGTTTTTTATTTCATATCCTAGTGCTACCAGATCAGGCTGTCTTAAGATATCGACTTCCTGGCCCAAAGTACACCAAACATTGATGTTTTATTGTTTTTTCTCTTTGCAAATCTTAATCATGTTCTGCAAAGCCAAAAACAAAAAGCAACAATTTCCCTGCCTCCCCGCCCCTTCCCCTTCCCCTCCCACTCATCTCCAAAACTTTTATCAACATGGCCGAATTCAGCATAAAATAACCCGAAAAGGGTTGATATGCCGTTAAACAAAACAACCAAGCCAAATATCATGGATAAACATCTGTAGATTATAAAAAAAAAACTTGGAGCATGAAAACTATTGCGTATATTACCGGATTCAGCATTAAATAGCCCAAAAAGGGTTGATATGCCGTAAAACAAAACAACAACAACAACAGCAACAACTATTTCATGTGTTATAGTCTTTTTTTTTATTATCGTTGAAAAATGTAACTTTCACCACTTCTCGGTCTTTCTATTTCATGTGTTATAATAGAATATGTGTATGGACAAAAAATTGTTATAAACAGATGTATTGTAGGTACTTATTGACAAACTAAAATGTGAATTTGGCATGTCGTCAAAAAGGTTAGGGCCATATATAATAAGTAGATGCGTCTCAACACGCACACGTTTGCAATATTTTAATGTAATTAAGAAAAAAGTTGCTCTAATTCCCACCTTTTCCTCTTACCAACGCAAACAGTTGTGGTCGTTAACATTATGCAAACACGGGCTTTGAACAAGAACAGATTCAGCTGATTCGTTGACAACTCAACTTTGTTAATGTTCTTCTAAATGTTGATATTTTCCAATGGCTATTAGTAATAAAATGACAATAATGGTCAACAGTTTCTTCCATGCGACCCAATCTTTTCAAAGTTATTCGTTTAAAATTATTGCTTCACGCTCATTATTTACAGCAGGGTTGCGGAGTCGGAAAGAATACAGTCAAGCTCCGACTTCTAGGATTACAAAAATTACGACTCCTAGAATTTTAAAATATCCGATTCCAACCCCGACTCTCTATTTAAAAGCCTTCCGATATTTAGAGTTTGGAAAGATATCATTTTTTGTTGGGGGGGGGGGGAAGGGGGTCATTCGACTGAAAATGTTCCGACGATTTGTTTTAATCGTTTTCAACGTCCGTTTTATCCAATTTTCTTTTGTCTTTCCAGCGCCTTTTTGTTTTCTTTTCCCCACAATTACTAGGCTCGTCTGCAACAAAATTACAACCATAAAATGATCTAAATATCAGGAACAACCTTTTGCTGGTTTTTATGTAAAAGGTGGCTTTTGCCCCGAAAAGTTAGTTAAGACGGACAACAATTAAAAAAAGATACCTAACTCTGACTCTTAGCATTCTTACGAATCCGACTTCGACTCCTTCCAGAACCTCCCACTGCCCAACTCTGGTTTACAGGACGACTTTTTTGTGTCTAATAATATTTTTGTTTCATAAAACGCACTTGTTGTTTCAGAGTTAGATATGTCCGAAGACGGCGTACTGCTGCCACATTTGGAGAAATCTTTCTTGCTTTGACAAAATCGACTTCGCAATCTAGTGGTGAAGATCTCTTCTCTTCTCATTTTCTCACAGAAGAGACATTTGCTAGTCTTTTTCTACTCCATCGTTATTTCAATGATAGGTGCTCGACTGGGCTCCAATTTTTTGTTCTCTCAGTAAAACATTCACAACAAGATCTCGTCTAGTTAACACCACTACAAAAAAAACTTTCTTCTTTTGCGTACCTTAAACCAAACGGAACTTCCATGAACAAAGTTTATTTCCAAGAACTTCCAATCTGTGAATCACAATATCACAAGACTGCTTCTCTATTGACTATAACATGGTCGCCTTCAAATCTAATGTGCACAAATGCTTGTCGAACCAGCCTCTTAAATAATCAAATTCTATCTATTCAACTGACAATCTCATTGACTCTTGTCATCAAATAACTTTTAAGTGGTGACTGATTAGTATAAAAAAGTACGACGGTTGACCAATTCTTTGACTCCATACCATAACAAAATACATCAGTCCGGCGTCTTGTCTGAAATCTTGTTTCGTTGACTCGTTGTAAGTTGTTCCGTTGTTAATTTTCCTTTCTTCTCCCCCCCCCCTGTTTGGAATGGGGGGAATTTAAAAGAAAAACAACAACAGATAACGCCATTATTTTCTTCTGAAGTTTAGTTTATTTTTTCAGTAATTTACAGCAACGCACATCTAGTTGAGCTGCAATTTTTCGACCCATCCTCGCAAGGGTGGTGGACCTTGATAAAAAAAAAACGCCCGGCACTTTCATGTCATATACTATTTTAAAAAAACACTTCTCTGCCACGTACTTTCACCCATGACGTCATATCCTGCCACGTAGTCAGAACTTTAGTTTGTTAACGGAATTTCCTACAACTTTAACCTTATACTCATTCTAGCCTTATGTGACAAATGCCGTTTTTAACATTATTTTTACACACCAGCCTCTAATCTTATCATATTGCTTTCACTCAGCATATTGTCCTTGTGTGTATTTCTCCCACAAATTATGTTTTTTTTTTATTTATAGTCAGAAAAATATCCATCAAACGTTTTATAATCTCCGCAAATAACACACCCACTCACTTTGGCTCACGAACAAAAGATAGGCAAACATTCGTGGACAAATCTTACTACTTCTTTAGAACATTCGTGGGAATGAATGATAAATACATTTGTCCTTTACAAAAAATATTTATTCTACACAACTTGTTGTTAGAATTCAGTTCCTCTTCTGAAAATAAAAATAATAAAAAAAAATCATATTCAACATATTAATAGATCTGACTGCAACCTCTTTAAATCTAATAAGCGTGGTATGATTGGGTTATCTCTCTTTCTCTTTCTCTTTCTCTTTCTCTTTCTCTCCCTCCCTGACCCCTAACATTTTCATCTGTATTTGTTGCTGGTTATTTATAATTAAACCATCGAATTTCTACCAACTGTAAAATGCATCTATCACTGGAGATTTCTGCTTTTAAATCATTAGATGCACTCCACCAGCAACCCATGCATTTCTTAAAAGAACATGCCCCCTTCTCGAAGGAGGCGTCGTGCCACGCACTACATAAACTTAGCAAAATAAATGAGAGTGAAAACAACAGACAATACGTGGCATGGATGAGATTTATCTACCCCCACAAGGTAAGATGTGACACAAGGTCGGGAAAGTGGAATTAGATAAGCCAGCGCTCGAGAGGTGAACACTCTGGCCATCTAAAAATTGCCTGGGCAGCCCCGTCGGCATTCCCCGGTTGGGGCGCCTCAGACAGTAAGCAATAAACTTACTCCTCCCCAAAGAGGGGAGGCAAAGCCTGGGAGGGTGCACCTCCTAGAACTGCACAGGACTGTCCCATAGACCGGCGTAAATCAAGCCCCGAAGACCAAGACGATACCAGTCTATGGGGTGCAGTATCGGAACAGATACTACACTTTGATCTTGGCCAAAATGTCAAGATGTTCTTTCAATAAACAAGTAAAGAATCACTGTTTAGTTTTCTTGTTTAAATTATTTTAGTGGAAAAGTATTCAACCTCCACCACCATCGCAAATGTACATGATTTGAGCATTCACTTAATAATGTATCAATGTATTCACATCAAAATAACGAAAATGCTTCTTCCTTTCCGCCTAAACCATTACATGAGTCCTTATTGTTTTATATCCCAGCTTTTTTTTTAACATAGTTCACCCCAAACAAGGCAGGCCGCCACTGTAGACGTAAGGGGCTACTGAGAAAAAGAAAAGGGGAGAAGGTAGGGGGTGGTCAACCTAGATTGGGATCAGCGCAGCGAGGTGTCTGTTTACATTAGTTTTAAACTTCTGCATGTCTGTACTGTTGGGGAAACAGGGGGCAGGGAGGGAGTTCCAGAGGCCAGCAGTACGAGGAAAGAAGCTATTTGTGTAGAAGGCTCTCCGACATCTGGGGACCTCCACAGTGAATGAATGAGATTTAGTTGATTGTCGAGTTAGTCTAGTGAATTTACGTCGAGGAGGCACTAGAGTAGCCAACTCATCGGAGCATAAGCTGTTGATCTCACTTACCAGAATGCTAAACCCACTAAGGTGGGAGACATCTAGTCATCAACTAGCAGGCTGTTTCGTTGTATTACAGCTCTTCAGTGTAGCTAGACAGACAAGCACCTCAAGCTGAGATCGAAACTCGACTGTTTTGTTAACAGTTTAACTACATGCCTATTCCGCTAGTAGCACAAGCTACGAATTAAGTAAAGTTTTGATTCTTATATTAAGAATTATCAGCAGCCGATAGTGCTCTATTCTTTTACGAAGAGTCATTCTTTAAATTATAAAAGCAAAACAAATCTATAATTTAAAACAAGGCGAAAGCATTTGCAAGAATCTCCTGATTCTAAATTGGTTTTAGTCAAAGATCTATCATTGACAACTGCATTGTTGACGCCATTCCCTCTCGGGCGTGTCTACAATCATTTCAGCTTGCCGATGATTCCACTGGGCACGGAGATTTACTAAAGATGTCTAAATCTGCCCTTTTGGATGAAACCGCGGTACATTGCTGAAATATGTAATATACAGTATCTAAATAAATTATATAAATATATATATATATATATATATATATATATATATATATATATATATATATATATATATATATATATATATATATATATACGGGCCTAAATTCTAGTATATATCATATATTAAATAGTTTCAACGCCAATACGTAGTCAAAGCAAAATAAATTGCTTTCAACGCTATTGATAATGTTTAACAATTCATTTATTTAGTTTTTTATTATCACTTATGTTTAATTCATGTTTTGAGACATGACGTATATAATAAATCTATGATGTCACGTCAAATCTATAATTTTATTTCTTAAGATAATGTTTTAAGATCTATTCATGAGAAAATCAAACATGTCGGTTCGTGAAACATCAAACTGGAGATGTGAAGGTTTCGGTTTCGATTTCCGGTCATGGCATCCGCTTTATTGATTTGGAATTCATTATTTAGCATTAATACAATATTTTTCAGTTAAAATATTTCAATATCAAAATGTATTTCTTACGTTTAAGAAAATGGTACTGATGGGCAGACAATCAGAGAAAATGCTACTTATATCATGAGTGGACTAGCAAAAATATGTGCGCTTCGGGCTCATGTATTTGCTGATCAAAAATATGCGCAAGAAGCCCGTGCGTATCTACTCGTAATAAATTATTCTGAATATTCAAAAATATTGTGAGAATATAAAGTACTATCTTTGAGAACTGTGACGTAACTTTGGTTACAGACACGCAGATACAAAATTTCAATAATATTTACATTTTTCATTTTAATGTTTTATTATGTACATATTTATGTAGTTAAAGAGCATTATTTGGAAATGTTCGACAGCTCGGTAAAAAGTGAGACGACGTTAAAAAAATGCGGCTTTACATAACAGCAGAGAGAAGGGGTGAGTCATTAATTAAACACTCTCTCTATCCCTTCTGTTATTTTAAGAAATTGACCAATGAGATTGAAATAGTTTATTTACTCTGTGAACTGGAAATTCGATTCGGTAATTAATCTAACGGAAATAATATTACGTTGAGTAAACATTATTTTATTTACTCCGCGAATTGGTAATGCGTATTGAAAAATTAATTTTTTTTATTAATAAAATTGAAATAAAACGTTTAATTGATTGTTCTGTCGTGTCTTATTTTCTACTTATTTCTTATAATTCTTTATATTATTATTTTTTTTTTATTATTATTATTATTATTATTATTATTATTATTATTATTATTATTATTATTATTATTATTATTATTATTATTATTATTATTTTTATTATTATTATTATTATTTTTATTATTATTTTTATTATTATTATTATTTTTATTATTAGTATTATTATTATTATTATTATTATTTTTATTATTATTTTTATTATTATTTTTATTATTATTATTATTATTTTTATTATTATTATTTTATTATTATTATTATTATTATTATTATTATTATTATTATTATTTTTATTATTATTAAAAATGGGTTAACACGTATACCTCGTTAAGACACCGATTCTCGTTGGATCATCGAAGTTAAGCAATGTTGAGCCTGATCAGTATACAGATAGGTGACCGTTTGGGAATAGCAGTTTAGAAGGGGAGGGGCTGTAAGGGAGGCTAGAGATTAAATAAAGGGAGAGTAGAAAGGGGAGGTAAAAGGTAAAGGCAAAGATAAGCGATAAATGAAATGTGCATAATACAAAGTAACAAAAAAAAAAGGACATAACTGATGAGACGAAAAAAACAAAACATGTTTGTTTGCATTCCGTGTCTCTTTCATGATTTTACGTGATGTAGTGAGGATGGCTATGCAACTAATGCATGATGGGTCGAGTATGGGACACTTAACAGGGACAAGGGAGATAAATGTAGGGAAAAGTTGAGATAAGTACAGAGATTTTAGATAATGTGTTCAGCTAGTTTAAATATATACACAACTTAAACTAAAGATTTGGTAGTTTGTGTTAATTAAATATTATGGCCTTGCAGAATTGTTATGAACAGTTTCGAGTTCGACAAGATGCACCTGAAGAAGGTCTGAGGTTACATCGGCCGAAACGTTGTGAGAATAGAAAAAAACTGAGAATAGTAGTTTGAATAATCCAAATAATACGAAACTTTATTCAATTCAAAATAGTTTTAACAAATACCCGAACGAGAATACCAGTTTAATTACCAACATGTAGTTGTAATATATATAATTATGTTGGTATTAACACGGTATTTTAGCTAAAAGCAATGTGTAGTATCTGTTCTGATACTACAATAAATACTTTCTATCGTCGGGTAGAGAAGGGAAATCATTCTAAACTAGGGTACTTTTTGTTCTAATCCAGTACCCTTATTTTGAGAACCGGATTTTCTCCACATTAAAACGCTCTTGTGTCTAACCCTGCCCTCGTGTGGAGACAAGTAAATAGGATCACCGACAGTCCGTTTTGGACACGTGTCAAAAATGTTCTTTGTTAATCGAATAAGGTTTAAATATATTGAAACCGCTTTAGAAATACTTGATTCCCTACTTAAGACATGATTCTTTAAAGGCGAAGGGCATTTACATTGCGCGCAACCCTTTGCCCGCAAAATTAATGTTCTGGCCTTAAAAGGTGTCTTGTCGTCTCCCATTTGTCCGGTGTCACGTTGAGTCTTTTATCAGACAGTTGATGCAACGGAAGTTGACCGTATTCTTAATGTTTAGGCTCAGTCTTTTTAAAGTCCACTTTACAAGTAACATTTGCTCCCAAAATCGGCCAAGCGATAAACCTGGCGATTTCATCGACTCATACACTGGAATTATTTCAAATTCTATTCATTTGTATATTTATTATTAAACTAAAGCTGTTTATTTCCCTAAGGCTTTATTCCTATATATTTTAATCACATAAAATACATGCTGAAATATTCCTCAGATTTGTAATTGATGAATATTTGAAAATAATCCATTTTAATCTTCCTCATTAGTCGTAATTTGCAATTAACTTACCAAGTGACCGATCTTTTACTAAGTTTCTGTCTATCATTTTCACTCTCTTTCTCTCTCAGTGTATGTTGTTTGCCCCCCCCTCGCTCTTATTTTATACAAAATTGAATGTTATAATTAAAAAAAAAAAAATCAAAATGGTAACATGGTGTCATGAGCACAAAAGCATATAGGGTGTTTCATTCAATTCCGCCTGGAAATATATACGTTTATATTCATAGTTATATGAGTACGAACCGGTATGCCATGTTAGATGAGTTGGCAATATTTTTGTCGATGTCGGCTTGGATCGCTGGTTTAAAGATTGAGTTGCCGACGA
>OY744515.1:14831303-14841303 GCA_963556195.1 Sepiola atlantica
TACCCGGCCATGGCTGACTGAATGAGAACAATCTACTCCCGTGGATTAAATATAGATTCAATTCGAAATCTCATATAGATCCCCGAGTACGACAAGTTAAAAAAGATGCACATAAAGAAGGTCGGAGGTTACATCGGCTGAAACGTTATGAAAATAACAACCAAGATGGGAATAGTAGTTTTAATAATCAAAATAATCAAAATTATAATGATTTTATTCAATAATAAAATGTTTTGAAATGGTGCCGAGCAGCATTTTTAGAATTTCCTTATAGTTAATATTAATATTAAGTTAATATCAAGTTAATATTAAGTTAATATTGACTGAATTTTTTCTTTGTTTCGCCCTTGCATGGCACAGTGGCTTAGTTGGTATCGACGCGGATTGAGAACCTGGGTGTGCCAGGTTCAAATCCAAGTCATTTCATTGAAAAACGCTTCCATCAAACCCACATGACACTTGTGTCTAATCTCCTGGAGGGGGGATAAATAGAAATCATATTAACACTTGTCCACGGGTGGCCTCGGCCTTGATTAAGTGGTGGTTTATGTTTATTATTTAAAAAAAAAATTATCTAATGCCGAACAGAAACTATATTTGCTTTTTGCAATTAAAGAAATAAAATTATCAATTTACTATAACAATACGTTAGCAGTTTGGAAATGAATGGCTTTCTCTTTGAGGAAGCCATTTGTTTTGATAACCTCCTACCATTGTCTTTCTTTTCAGACCTGAAATAGAAGACTTGCATCAAATCTGTTACTAAGGTCGCTGGTAAAATTGTTAGATCCTTCTACCGCTCCAGAAAGTCCTTGACTCCTGATACAATCCTCTGCCTGTATAAGAGTTGGACGCGTACAAAGATGGAGTACTGCTGACACGTCTGGTGAGATGCTGCTCAAAGCTGTCTATCTTCCCCTCGACAGGGTACAAAATGGACTTAGCAATCTAGTGAGGGATGATCTATTCTCTTCCCAATAGTCTATTTCTCACACGTTATTTCCATGGGAACGCTCGACATTCACAGCAAACACTCGTCTTGTTACCGCCACTACAAATAACTTTCTTTTCTTTCTCTATGTACATAAAACCAAACTTAGTTTCCATGAACACAGTTTCTTTCCAAGAACTTCCTATCTGTCTAACACATTACCACATGGCTGCTTCTCTTCAGACTAAAACATGATCGTCTTCAAGTCCAATATCAACAAATACTTGTCGAGCCGCCCTCTTATGTAATCAAATTTTGTCCATTTCCTTCACCGTGTCCAATCCTCTCGTAGTATTATTCATCATTCAACTGAGAATCTCATTAACCCTCGAGTGACCCTTGGCCTTGGTTAGTGATGACTCTTTAGTACATAAAAATGTAGATAAGTCTAACTTTTCTCCTTTTTTTTAAATAACAGTATTAATAACTGAAGATCAATAATTCCATGACGATTCCACAGATAAAACTGTTAGTATTTCGTTTTGGGTTAAAAAAAAAAAACACAAACAAGTTGACAATAATCTAACATACAGGTAAAACCCCGTAATTACATATAATGATGAAAAGGGACAAACATTATAAATAATTGCCCACCGAGCTCAGTTGAAAACGAACCGAGCGTTTGAAGTTTGGTGGTAGCCTATAAAAGCGAAACAGACTGATGGGGCGTGAGCGGTCGCAAACCAGCAGTGGAAGAGTGAAGATAACAAACAAAAAAAAAATGAGAGTTACCTCCCCCTTTTTTCACTGCCGTTATCGCTGTCGTTACATGGTTTTATATTTGCGAACAAGAAGAAGAAGAAGAGGCATGTATGAGGGTCGGGTGAGAATGGCGGGAATGGAACGGTAAGAGAAGGCGAAATGGAATTAAGAGATTGGTTATCATCGAACAGAGGATATTGCATTTCACGTCCCTTTGATATTCACACCGCACACCGATAAGTGAAAAAAATCAAGAAGCTGATGCACTCCATGCAACTTCTAATGAATTATTCACTACCAGACATACATGTATGCAGGGCAGTGTGTGCATTTTAAAGTACACCCATGCACGGATGCAAACAATTGCCGTGAATATATGTATGTGTGCTTGTGTATGTGTATTGGTGTCGGTCGTTGTTCTAATGTTATTTGCAAGCGACATGAAACCTGCACCGTTGAGGCACTAATGGTCAATCAACTAAACGAACACTGGCTGATACATTCATTCACACCCCCCCAAGTAAATGTCAGCACAAATAGGCAGTTATTGGAAAGCATGAATCGCTAGTTTAAAGGAAACAAAACCTGTCCACTGTTCAGTAAAGAATTTTCATACAGAAATCAACTCAAAGTTTAAATAATACGAGACCCATACAGGTCTAGACGGCCAGTCTTGTAGAGGACCCTTGATCCGTTATAAAAGAACCTCCCCCCCTCTCTCTATCTCTCTCTACCCTCTCTCTCTCTCTCTCTTTCATTCTTCGGATCACGGGTCGTCTAGATACAAAAATATATTCTCTCTCTATTTGATGGGTGACGTCATCCTTTAATGATGCCAGCATTTCGTGACGCCATCATGTTGATAATGTCATCCAGTCTGCGCGGTACTATGAGATAACAAGATAACAAACACGATTACAAATAAAAAAAGAACCCGTTTCAATGGTATCTAGATATTTTTTTTTTTCGAACTCGCTCCAGACAAGGCATGACGCCACTTAATGTAAAGAGCTAACAAGAACGAAACATGATTATCGCAAAGACAGGAAATGCCTATTAGCCGTAGTCTTGAAAAGACCAAGGCTATAGGTAGGAGAAAAACAGTCAGCAGGAAGAGAGTTCCCCAAGCCTGTAGTTCTTGGAAATACGCTACTGGAGCAGGAAGCTGTATTACAATAAGATATTAAAAAAAAACAGCGAATTGATGAAACCCCCCACACCAACGAGTCAAACGAGCTGGAACAAAGGAAGCAGGGAATAGATCAGACAATTTTGAAGAACTCATGCCATAATAGTATTTATAGAAAAGACTGAGACTAGCAACATCATGTCTGTGAAAGAGAGGGTGCAGATAAGAAGAAAGGGTGTGGCTAATCAAATTACAGATACGTTTTTAGATATGTAAAATATTCACGGAAAGGTTGTGAATATAACAACGAAAATGAGAATAGTAGTCCGATTAATTCAAATTATCCAAATTATCTACCCTCATCTAAACATTCTGAACCATAAGTTATTTCTGTGGTTTGTGTTCACAGAACATTTGAAACTATGCAAAGAAATAATGTAAGAATTTCATCTCCATGGCTTAAGACCGGCTTCTTTACACTTTAGATGTCTAAAATATGGCATCCTATGAGTTTTAGCCAAATTAACGCTCACATGTAATGAACAAAGTTTGACTACTTATGTCGATTATTTGTTGACACTGGATTTAAAGGCGGCCATATTGTAGTCTGCAAATCCTGTGACACTGTTTTTTTTACAGATGGGAAGTTCTTGGAAAAAAACTCTGTTCATGGAAATTTCGTCTGAAACTAGATTCTAAATAAAACAAATGTTACTTTAAAAAAAAAATTTTTTTCGTAAAATTGTAACAATTAGATACATTGATACGTGTTTGTACACACCACAAACGCGCATGTAAATTAGATGGCAAAATAGTAAGTCTCATTAGTCTATATAAGAATAATAATACTTCTATATTAGGTTGTGGATGATGATGATGATGATGAGGAGGAGGAGGAGGAGGAGGAGGAGGATATTATAGAAGTAAATAAATGTATTTTTAGTTGTGCAAGAAGAATCTTTTAACAGATATGTCACAGTTTATGAATTTTTCAATGGAATCAAAGTAGAATAAATAGTGGTAGAGTTTGTGACCCAACGGGTCACTAGTACGTCTAGTATCATGTTAAAACACCGAAATCCCTTTTTACCTAAAGAAGACCAGTGCTAAAAATCGCAAGTTCTAACATCTGCTTTATTTTAACTGCCAACAAATTCCGTTGTGTAATTCCTAGATTTTTATTTAAATAATTTTTTTAATTTATTTTTTTTTTTTAATTTACTTATTAACTTTTAATTTTCGTTTATTTTTATAGATTTGTATTTCGAAGAAAATTTATATCGAAGCAAAGAACTCTGTTTCTCTCATCGATTATTCTTTCTAAATGAACTCTTTGGATTTTCTCATTAGATTACGCCCGGTTTTTCTTTTACTCTTGGCCAAAATAAAAATGGATTCACCGTTCGGAAGAAATATTTATTCCGTTACTGTAACTGCATAAAAAATAAATTAGCGCAACTCGGAGACAAAACTGATTTTACTTGAGAGTTAAACTTCCCGGATTCATGGGAGATACCTCAAATTATAGGTTTGCCTTGTTAGCCCTCGCAAAATGAGTCTGGCTCGCCATTAATATGGATTCGAGTTTGTTTCTTCTTTTCAATTACAGCGTCCACCATGCCGCGTCTTCATTTTGTCTCGTAAAATATCTTTGAAGTTTCTCCATCCAATTTTTAAGGTTCACATTTTAGCGTTTTCCGATCATACTTTTCTCTCTCATAAAATTTATTACAATTTCGAGCTGCCATGACTAATTTCCATGATTCTTTCTTGTGTGATACTTAATTCTCTTAACAGATAGGACAGCACGATCCTTAAATTTGACATGATCTGTCCTTCCCCCCTCCACCTCGCTTCCACTATATCTCAGTTTATCACATACTCTCTTTCTCTCTCTCTCTCTCTCTTCTTTTACATCAACACCATGCTTCGAATATAATGGTTTATGCATCTTCATCTATTTTTTCCTCGAGCACTTAACAAGCAACCCGTCCATGAAAAAAGTCTCCCTCAATATCAGAACGCATACCAGCCACACATTTCTTCATTTTATTCCCTTTCGCTGTTGATACTCATCTTCAAATTTGTCTGCTTTTCCTTGGGGTTTATTTTTATCTAATTTTATTTCACTCTGCTTGATTACAACGCGATTCAAATATATATATATATATATATATATATATATATATATATATATATATATATATATATATATATTTAATTTTGATAATGTTTATTATGTCTTTTTATCATTATTATTATCGGTTTATCTTCATATTTTTATTTTATATTTGTAACTTATTCCTTTTTCTAATATTTGTCCCTGCATCCCCTCCTGTCAATAGATGTTCCTCAAAGACGAACTTGTTATTTTCTTCCCTGAATGTTCTGTAAGATGTGCTGCTAAAGGCGCTGATGAAGAGACGTTCTGGAGTGGCTTTGTATTTTAATAAATTTTAAATTGAAAAATTATGAAAAAAAAAAAATTAAAGTATTTCCAGAATGTTTTGGAAACGACCGTACGCCATACAAGACTTGTTGTTCTAATTCTTTGAACAATTGGAATGTTTTGATTGATTAAATCATCTTATATATATATATATATATATATATATATATATATATATATATATATATATATATATATATATATTGTGTGTATTTAGGCAGCAAGTTTTCATTTAGGCAAACGTTGTTGAATAGCACGGAGTGTTTCTGCTTTGTGATCTTTTTAAAAATTTTTTCCATCTTCCGAATGGTCAACTTCATACCTCGATCAAACTGGTGTATAAATACATATTCTTTTTTCACACTAACACGCCTGAAGATGATTTGAGGATATAAAATCGAAAGTACTCGCAAGGAAGATGGAACAACAAAACTACGGAAACTTCATACATCAGTTTGATCGAGGTACGAAGTTGACCATTCGGAAGATGGAAAAAATTTTAAAAAAGATCACAAAGCAGAAACACTCCGTGCTATTCAACAACGTTTGCCTAAATATAAATATATATATATATATATATATATATATATATATATATATATATATATATATATATATATATATATACATACATATATATACATATATATATATATATATATATATATATATATATATATATATATATATATATATATATATATATATATATATATATATATACAGGGTCGGGCAGCTAAATTGGTACTTTTTTATTTTTACAAAATTCATAATTTAAAGGATTAAATACGGAAAGATATCATTTTAACATTTATTTATTTAATTATTACAGTCAATTGAACAAAATTATTCAATATGAGCACCCTTTGCATCAATTATTTTGGAGATTCTTTGACGAAACCGTGAACAGCTCCTCTTTATTTTATTGGGATCGAGATTGCGAAATGCTCATTGAATGGCTGTTTTCAATGAGTTTATATTTGGGTGTGGATTAACATTAGTCTGTCCCTCGACGACGCCGAATAGATAATAGTCGCAAACATTTAGATCTGGAGAGCTGCTGGACCAAATATATTTCGGAACAAACAAGGGAATATTCTCCTTCATGAAACCTTGGACTTTCTTTGATCCGTGCGCTGGTGCCGAGTCTTAGATGCTAGAATATATATATATATATATATATATATATATTATAATATAAAATTATAATATAAAATGAAGTAATAAAATAAGGTGTCAATCACATTTTATTAGAATTCAAAGTTCAAGCAAAGTCCTTAGCTCATGAGTTTTCAAAGATAATTCTTCTCTTCAGAGGACCATTACCGCAGTTATACTACTACATAACTGCGGTAATGGTCCTCTGAAGAGAAGAATTATCTTTGAAAACTTATGAGCTAAGGACTTAAGGATACTTTGCTTGAACTTTGAATTCTAATAAAATTTGATTGACACCTTATTTTATTACTTCATTTTATATTATAATATAATGCTCTATCCAGTATATTGAGCTTCAGTGTTTATCCGGATGTTTCACTAATTATAAAATATTAGTTGACGCTTATAGCTTTTGTTGGATTGCTTCATATATATATATATATATATATATATATATATATATATATATATATATATATATATATATATTCTAGCAAAAAATGTGTTCCGTTGGGTCATCCATTGTGCTCGGAAAAAAGTGAGTTTTCAAAACCAGTTAATTTTTTTTTTAAATAAAAGGACAAACTTGAAAATTAGTCTATTTCTGCTCGCTAAACGTTTTCCTTTCTCTCTCTTTTTCTCTTCCCTCTCCAGCTACGGGTTAAATAGTATTAGTATTTGTATTGATATTGCCTTTTTGTTTATAATAGACTATTCCAATCTTTTTATTCTATACTTTCTTTATTACCACCGACTGTTAATAAATAGAGAGAGAGGGGGGAGCAAGGGGGGAGAAGCGAGGTTGATAGAGGCGTATAGAATAATAAATGGGGTTCAAAAAGATAAAGTTAGAGAGGATGAAAGTGATTGGTAGAAGAGATGGGTCACTTGATGAGTTATTTGCTAATTAAGGCTAATTAGACCATTAACTATTAAAAGAATGTCCAACGCTATAGCTAATGTTTAACCATCTATTTGTTTATTTTTTTGATAGCTTATGTTTGAATTCATATTTTGAATCATGACGTAAATCATAAATTCATGACGTCACGTTAAAGCTATAATTATTTTGTTAAAGTAATGTTTTAAGATCTGTTTACGCGAAAATCTAAATAGGTCAGTTCGTAGAATATCAGCCTGAAGATCTCAAGGTTTCGGTTTCGATTTCCGGTCATGTCATCCGCTTTATTTTTCTTGAATTTATTATTTCGTATTAATGCAATATTTTCTATTTTTTTAAAAAAAGTTAAGATATTAGTTTTAAAGAATGGTGACTGACGGACAGACAGACACACATAGAGAAAATACCGCTTATATTATGAGGGGTTAGAAGAGAAAGTTGTAGTTCCTGTCTGTCTGTTCGTTTACGTCGTCCCTCCTGAAAGAATCGGATAAACCTATGCCAACAACAGGAAGAAGCCAGTCAAAAATGTACCACGCTGCTTCATACGATTTTATTTTCACCCGAAACGAAGCAATACAACGCAGCAGACAAGTATCTAGCATGTCGGCTTCAGACACCCTTTTATCGTGGTGAGGTATGATCCGGTTGTCCTCAAAGTTGCACTCTCCCAGGCATCATTGCCTCGCGCGTGACGAGGAGTTGGTTCATTGGCGATCGTCTGGGGTGCCCCTACCGGGTAATGCCGACGGGTCTGTACATGGCTATTTTTTGCAGAGCTAGAACGCGTCTTCAGGAGCGCTCTCCGCCCCCTACCTTTCGGCCTTGTGCCACATCTTTTTTTTTTTCTCGTTTCAGATTGATATTCAAGTAATTGATGTTGATAAACTATTTGAGAGTTGTTTTGTGTTTTTTTTTTCGTTATCAAAATCTGATTAGATCAATTATTAGTCCAATTAAGAGTAAGTAATCACCTTAGAAATGGCCCGAACGCTAAATCTTATATCGCGTTTTTAGGCGATGAATCAGGTTAAGCTAAGTCAAAATTACGAAAATAAAATCTGTTATATTTCGATTAAAATATCTACATCGATATATTTTTATCAGTCAAAATATGAGATATATAGACACAAGCTTTCTAAACTCTTTCTTTTACGTGTATATCCTGACACTTCCCATTTTCTTTTTTGTTGTTCAGAAAAATATCAGAATGTTTTTTCTGCCATCATGTTTTTATTTTTCGCTCAATTGGCTCAATTTTATACTTCCAATGTCTGCAGGTGATATATTCCACTGCCAAGACGTTACACTTGCTTATTCTTCAAACTCTTTCTGCGTTTACTTCGCATTTGGTATGAAACTCTCCAAGAGAATTGGAAATGTAAAAAATGTATTTATTCTAATATGAAATGTTGAGCAATAATGGAGTTTGTGTTTACTTTAGCTATTTTCATTCTTTATTTAATAAAGTAACTTGATTTTTTGAGAATTCTTTTTTCCATTCAATATTCTTTCTTGTTGTTTCCTATGTCTTCACTTAGTACACGTGACTCTGTAGGTCATAACACTAACACTATTCATTCCACTTTCATTTCATTCGACAATTCATAAACTGTGACATATCAATTAAGGCATTCTTCTTTACATCACTGAAATAATAATTCTCTTTACTTTTATATTAACATTATGGACAATAGAGAAGTGAGGCGACTTATTATGTTGACATCTAATTTACATACGTGTTCACTCAGGATTATGAGATGAGGATTAATAGCAAGTGAAGCAATCCAGGCAAAGGAGTGGCACTCTCCCCTACATTTCGGTGAGGTAACCAGCCGAAAGAAAATCTTCGGGTTACCCTCGACTACTGTCGATCTATTTTTTTAAATAATTTCCGATTTTCATTGTTTCTTCAAAATAGTGAAAAAATTATTTCTTGGATATTGACAAATCTGATACCGTTAAATCTTAAACCCTGCTCTTTATGAATAAAATGACTGAGATTATGTTTTTCTTCAACAACTGTTTGGCCAGTTGACCCTGCACGAGTCAGCACACAATAGGACACACCAGTGGCTGCCATTAATGGCTCCAGCCCCTCTTTTTTTCGGGGTGAGATATGGGCCGGTTCAATCCTCGGAGGTGCACCCTCCCTCTCGATCGTTAAGAAGAGTTTGTTTATTGTCGATCGTTTGTGGCGCCTCTACTTGGGAATGCTGACGGGACTGTTCATGGCTGTTTTTTGGAGAGCCAGAATGTGCCTTTAAGAGCGCTTGTTTTTCTCCCCACCTTCCGGCCTTGTGCCAAATCTTCCTGCAGTGGGAAGGAAGTAAATAAACAAATGTTTGCCATTTTTCTTAATTGTTTTTTTTTTAAACTTTTTTCCATTCAGAAAGCAATCCCATTTTTGTTTCTTAGTTTTAGTTGATATGTTTTGTGTGACACGAATTCCAATAATTTATTTTATTGAACACTTAAATCAATCTGAAACCATTTATATTTTTCAGATCTCTTCAGCAAAATGATTTGCCAGAAACAACACGTGCAAAATGTTCAGTGAATGCAGTTCGATGAACAACATTATGGATAAACATATTCCACATCTGTGTAAGTTTTTTCTCATTTATATAGATATCATTTTATTACTATTTCTAACATATAGACTAATAT
>OY744515.1:14846303-14848803 GCA_963556195.1 Sepiola atlantica
AATAAACATTGTATATAAAGGAATCATATTATTAAAATAAAACAATGTATATAAATATATTACAATTGAATTTTCGAAATAAAATACAACACTACTTCATACGAAATATAATAATGATTTAAACTCGATAGCAACGCGTGTCGCTAACGTGAAATGAAACACTTTATTTTCATAATCGTCTATAGATTTGTTTTAATGAGGGTCTTACTAAAATCTGAACTATCGTTTATTGCTGAAAAACGAAATATACGTATTTATCTTATATACTTACTTTTAATTTTATAATAGATTCTTTTTACATATAGTTAGATAAATCAAATGAAATATTGTTGAATAAATGTAATTTAATATCGGATTGAGTATTAGTTGTTGTTATAGGAGTAACGAAAATATTACCAAAACTTATCCCCACGAAATTAGGTGAATATGTTAATTATATTACGATTACATGAGGAGGGATTATTTCAGGTTAATTAATTAATTAATTAAACTAAGGAAATTTTGTTTATTAATATATAAAAGTTAAATAAATTACAAATAAAATGAATAATTTAATTTCATAATTAATAAAAAATAAATAATTAAATAATGCAATTTAATTAAAACTAAAACTAATTAAAATATAATAACGTTAACGATAATGATAATAAATAATAACACCAACATTAATACTAATACCAATAGTAATTATAATAGAAACGTAGATAATAGAAATAATAACAAAAAAATAAAAAGAACACTACCAAATGAACCCAAGAGAACTGAAACTACCCCCGAAGAAAGTGATGGCACCGCCGTCGGCTAATACGACACGAAGTAGTCGTGAAGGATCAGGGAGGATGGAATGACCGAGGAGGGAAAGAACTAAACAGACCTCTACTGGAATGGTGCGGAGAGTACTGGGACCTTGGGGAGGCTTATTGCCACCCAAATCCCAGAGAAGACCAATGGTCGTTGCCAGCGAGAAATCAATGGTGGGCGGCTGTTGTGATAAGGCGAGATCATTTGCAATGGTTTTCGAGAGAGTTTGCGAATGGCGTAAATATGGGCAGACTTGTTGTCACGCAGACTCCAGGGAACATCACCGGTTATTAGCAGTGAGCAATCACTGATTATGACGTGTGTGAAAACTCCTAGTGGGTACTGAATAAATAATAACCATCGTGATAATTATAATAATATAAATAGTGCTACGTTCCGATCAAGTATATAATATAACATATGAAATAAATAAAATTAAAACCAATATAAATTTAGTAGAAGAAAAATGATCTCTACAATAATAGGGTGATTAATATGAATATAAAATAAGTATAGAAAAAATAATAAAAAGGTATAAAAAATATATAAATATATCAGTGTGATAAAACGTGGTGGGCATCCAAAGTCCGTTCTATTCACAGTGTCGAAAGCTTTTGTCAGGGATACAAAAACTTGGTAGAGTGTAATCCGTTGTTCGACCCATTTTTTTTTCTGAAGTTGTTGCGTAGAAAAAATCATGTCTATCGTGCCACAACCGGAGCTAAAACAGCTTTGGCTTTCCGGAATAACAGTAGGGCACGCCCATCGTGTGAGCTGGTTAAACAAGACCTTCAAAAAGACCATGTTCATCGCTTCAAAAAGGATTAATCCTCAATAGTTGCCACGGACCGACCAACCTTTGTATGTTGAAATCAGAATCTCGTCTATCCAGTTCGGGGGAACAAGACCACTCATATACACATCAGATATTAGACAATGAACTTCCATGAATTTTTTTTTATCAAACCCATACGGAGAATCTCTTCAAGCCTAAGTGTCTTTCAGATATACATCCCTTTAACGTTACTGCGGATTTTTTAGAAAATCCATTTTTAGGTTGATGTTCTTTCTGTGTTAGGCTGTTGATGATATCTTCATTAACCACAGAAATGTTGTGGAAAAGTTCTGTGAAGTTTATGGAGGAGGGACCCATCTTCGGGTTATTGTTCTTAGTTTTTTTTTTTAATTTTTCGATGGCATAAGGACTTACAAATAGTAGAAAATCAACTGCTATTTAGATTGCAAATTAAGACCTAAATACAATCATTCTCCGAAACATATGTATAGCAATAAGTCCTGTCTGAATCGTACTTCTTTTAAATATGTATTAAATCTATTCATCTATAATTCTATAAAAACTCTAACTTATTTAACTGATAAGCTATTGAGCTTAGGATTATTTGCACATTTGGAACAGTTCACATAGAAACCTCTAAAGTGTGTTTCTTTCCGACGCGATCCAGAATTAATTTGTTCAATAACTTATGCAATTCTCAAATACAATATATATATATATATATATATATATATATATATATATATATATATATATATATATATATATATATATATATATATATATAATGTGTGTGTGTGTGTCCGGGATGTTGCCAAATTAAGAATCAAGATACAAGTAAAGCAACTGGTCCTGACAATATTCCAGTCATAAAAAAGAAGCTCCAGCACTAACTAGCTCTTA
>OY744515.1:14853803-14868803 GCA_963556195.1 Sepiola atlantica
CTTTGTTTACATTTTGCTCACATTTCACTAATATAAACGAAGGTTTACTTACCTTTAACATATACTTACACAATAAATTATGTGTTTTACTTACTTTTCGAATTATTCATATAAGCTTTAAAATTTCATTTTCAATTGATATTTTTTTAATCTTGTGGATATTTAGTATTTGTTAGAAGTCTTATCATTTTCAGGTTTTAGACAGATTTTAATTACATTTTAATTATTTTTAATTACATTTTAATTATTGCTGACACTTTATGTTTCATTTTTAATACTGCATTGCGTAATTAGAATGGAACAGAAAAATATATTGAAAACAGATCATGGTTATTTCAAATCTAGTTATTTATAGATTATTGATAAAAAAAATGGTAATCAAAATGGTGGACAATATCAAATCTGGGTCGAGATTTATGGTCTGAGAAACTTTTTAAAGAACGAGTAAATATTTTTGTATTCATTTGTCGATTTTCAAATTGATTAAAATATCGTTTCGAGAATGTAGATATGTGATTGCGATCAAAGAAATGGATGGCCATAAAAATAAGTAATGACGATCGCAGACATTTTTTAGTAAGTAGTTTTCAAAAGAAAACCACCAGATTATCGTGACTGTAACGTTGTAGACAACGACTTATTAAAAACAGGATTACATCCTGCACCAAGAAATGCCACCCATAGAATCGCTAATAAAATACACATTTTTTCTGCAATGCAACCATATTTCGTCAAAATAATATTCAGTCTACGCTTGTCTTGCCCATCAAGTTTCAGAAATGAATGTCCACCGGTCTTTGTTTTATCGCCCTCCAATTATATTCAAGACACTTTGGTAATCGTTTCATCAGTAGGGGATGTGATCATGGATAGGCTTCACATTCACCGAAATATAAGCTCCCAGATTTTAATCTATGGGGTTATCTTAAAGAGAATGGCTATAAAGACAATCCCCAAACTATCCCTGAACTGAAGAGGTCGATCACATCCTAAATCGGGACGGTGTGAAGAGATAAGTGTGTCGTCACAGATATTGACAATTTCGTGCGTCGAATCCATGTTCTGTTGTCTTTGAACGACAGTAAAACAAAGACTGTTGGACATAAATGACTGAAACTTGGCGGACAAGTCAGGCATAGACTAAAGTTAATTTGTATAAAATATAGTTGGATTGCAGAGGAGATTGTGAATTTTTATTAATGGGTGGCATTTGTGGGGGTGGGGGGTGGCTGGTATAATAAAACTAATATTATTTCACACATTGAATTTTTTTTTAAATGGATCTTTGTAAGTTTGGTTCAAAATTCATAAAAACATCCTCCCTATTTATTGAATTTTGTCTAAACGTTTATCTAAACAATACTTTCAGCCTAATTTACCCCCACATCTTTCATCGCAACCTAATAAAGGTTGCGATGAAAGATGTGGGGGTAAATTAGGCTGAAAGTATTGCTAATAAAGCATGATAAAAGCAACAACAAAGACAGGCTAAAAAACTCTCTCATCAAGCAAACGTGCTGTACGTAGTGAAATGTAAACAACGAATATTCATTTTTTTTTAAGTATATTCCTCAAGCCAAGTGTTATTTTGTATTATCTCTTATTCATATTTGTTTGTTTTTTTACTCATCCCGGCCACATTTTTCGTCTCTCAAATAACTTACTTCACTCATTTGTTTTTAAAGCGAGATTGCATTTCTTCCCGCCATCTCGTTTGCACACGCACGTTTTTATGCTCGCATAAAAACATCGCGCCAATTATTTACTGTTTATATCTTCAGAGTTATCTGTTCTCTGCCCCTCTTTCGCAATCGCACACCCTCTTCCCACACTACACGCACATACTAATCCCCTATACTTCCCTTTTCTCTTTTAATCCCGTCTTGTCCCTCTTTTCGGATTCTTTGGACAGCTGTCGTCTGTTCGGAGATGCAAATAGGATCCTATCCAAATAACAAATTAATTCGACCAATTTTTAAAAACTAAATCGCATCGAGTATTTACATAAAAATGCGTCTTAATAGACACCAGCTGGGAGTCCTCATCAAGCCGGTTGGAAGCGGGAGTTAAATGATGGGTGCCACCGACAATGTTTTCTCATAATGAAATGTGCTCTTAACCCCGCTACACCCCACGCACCTCGATCACCACTAAAGATGTCAAATAGCACTGAGATCATCTCCTCACACTCGCTCTTGTCACCGATAACCTCTTATTCACTAATTTGCACTTCCTTCCACCGCGCCTGAAAGACACTTCTGAGTATTTTCAAGCACTTCTTGACAAACTTCATTGTTTCATTCATTATTTCCCAGTTGTTTGGAAGATTTTCGCGCAAAGCAAACATTATTAAAAGAAAAAATGCCTTGAGGATGTTTTAATGTAACTGACTCGATTATGTTAAGAAAGGAAAGCATTTTGAAACACTTGTGGATAATATATGCATGTTATGTAATCTTTTTTGTTTTCATTTTACTTCAGCAAGTTCTCAGAAATCAAGGTGCCCCTTTCTACGGCTAACACTTAATTTCTACATGAGATACATAGATATGTGAGTGTTCAATCAAGAGTCTCCTCTATCTCTCAAACGTTGAGTTAATAAAGAAATGAAGAACATTTGTCTCCTCTCCCTAATTAACTAGTTAACTGCGTTATAGTATTTTTTTGGTCTCCTAGTCTTATCGGATTCCACGACAAGAATTTATCTGGTCTGGTGGAGTAAACAGCACTAGAAGAAGGTGCACCATCCCTCGTATGAGCAGGTGTATAGTCGTGTCGAGGGGATCTTCTTTGGGTTTCAAATACTATTTTATTTTGAATATTTGGTCAGGGTTTACTTGTAGGGTGAAGTACACTAATGTCAGGTTGTCCTGGCACCCCTTGCACAAACAGATCAAAGACACTCGGGGATGGTGTCTAGTAGGTAATTCAAACTTCTTATATGTATTTTAGTATGTGAACCCACATATACCTAACTTTATATATATATATATATATATATATATATATATATATATATATATATATATACATATACCTAACTTTATATATATATATGGGTATATACCTAACTTTATATATATATATATATATATATATATATATATATATATATATATATATATATATATATATATATATATATATATATATATTGTGTACTTAGGCAGCATTTTTTCATTAAGGCATGTGTTATTGAAGACGACAGAAATCTTCTGTTTAGTGATTCCTTTTTTTATTTTTTCCATTTGTCGATGGAATAAATTGATGAAGGATCCATGTGTTTGACTAACGTTTTCGATTCTTTCGACCTGAAGATGATTCCGGAGAGAATCGAAAACGTTAGTCAAACACATGGATCCTTCATCAATTCATTCCATCGACAAATGGAAAAAATGAAAAAAGGAATCACTAAACAGAAGATTTCTGTCGTCTTCAATAACACATGCCTTATATATATATATATATATATATATATATATATATATATATATATATATATATATATATATATATATATACCTAACTTTATATATATATATATAAAAACTTTATATATGAAGTTATATATATATATATATATATATATATATATATATATATATATATATATATATATATATATATACATATATATATGCGGCAGTTCTTTTAAGAGCACTGATAACCAAGCTATTTTTCTCTCTCTCTCTCTCTTTCTCTCTCTTCCGACTTGGAGAACGTGGTGTAATGGGGAAAATGGATTTTAGCATCTAAGCTTATCTCCTAACAGCATCATCTCTAGCATCTACAATTCTCCCCAGTTGAAATCAATGGCTCTCTCTTTAAGGAAGCCCCCTTCTTTCATAAGTTCCTAAGACTGAATTTTACTCCAGACCTAATATGGGAGACTTATATATAATCTGTTTCTAAGGTCATTGAAAAAATAGTTGGATAATTATATCACTCTCAGAAAGTACCTCACTCCTGACGCAGTCTTCTACCTGTATAAAAGCTAGATCCGTCCTAAGATTGTGTACTGCTGCCATGTCTGGAGAGGTGCCACTCAGAGCACTCTTTCTTGCCTTGACATGACAGAGTATATAAACACACACATATATATATATATATATTATTTTTTTATTTTTTAAATATTAAAGTGTTTGAGAGAAAGAAGGAGAGAGAGAGAGAGTTCATTCTTCAGCTTTGCTTTTCGATTGAGCCCAGTTGGAGACGCTTTTCCTGATCGTTGATACCGTGGAACTACAGGAAAATGTTGCAAATACTGTTAATTAATCCGGTCATCTTTCGATTGATCCCAATTGTGGATGTTAAGTGAAAAGCTAAGTACATTTTATTATTATTGGTATAGTTGTTATCTGTTCAAATATATATATATATATATATATAAGGTAAATACAACAAAAGATATAAGAGGCAACTAATATTTTTAATTAGTGAACATCCGGATAAAAATAAAGCTCAATATACTGGATAGAGCATTAATAGCAATAGATAAAGTGAAAGAATAGAATAAGGTGCGAATCAAATTTTATTACAGTTCAATGTTCAAACAAAGTTCTTTAAAGTCCTTAACTCATGAGTTTTCAAAGATAATCTTCTCCTCAGAAGACCATTACCGCAATGACATTACTGCAGGTTATAAAAATTAAACTTTGAAAAAATATATTTTAAAAATATATATATATAAATACATAAAGGTATATAAAACATCAAATAAATATATCATGAGTTAAGGACTTTAAAGAACTTTGCTTGAACATTGAATTGTAATAAAATTTGATTCGCACCTTATTTTATTTCACTTTATCCAGTGTTATATATATATATATATATATATATATATATATATATATATATATATATATATATATATATATATATATATATATAACTGTGTGCAATAGCTTTTTAGTTTATTCGAAAAGAAATTCTGAGCAAAGTTTTTTTTACAATTGTTTCAAGGTTATTTCATTGCTAGACATCGTATTTTAATTCATCATTTTATTCTCCTTCTTACGATAATCCAAAAGAACGAATGTATTCTTAATTACTTTTCATCATTAAAAGAAAATAAGTAAACACACCTTAACTTTGACCAAAAAATCCTTTCAAATCCATTTTACCGTCCAAATATTCAGAATTCCTCGTTGTTAATAATCGAAGAGAAAATAGGATTGATGATTTTTTAAATAATTACCTTATTTATATCGAATATTAAAGCGTTCAAGTAACCATGGGACGAACCGAAGCTAACCGAACCGTGACAAAGAAGTCCAATAATTCTTACATCACGTACTAGGGGAGTTAACTCCATTAAAATAATAATTTTCTAAGACCATAACTTCAAACGTGTAATCATGCCCCCACAGATTTTGCCACTCTATTCACTAAATCTGCAAGAATCTCTAAGTAGTCGAGCTAACAAGCAATCAGAAACCCTGTGGAAATCCCACAGTTGCTTTAGTCATATATCTGCATAATTTACGGTTAATTATGATATTTCAATTGAAATAATATTTAGAAGAATTATGTCCTTCCTCTTCTGTAGAAATAGTTGTCATTGTCAGCTAAATATTCGTTAAATTAATTAAAAAAAAAAAAAACAATGTGTATTTTCTTTATCTATTTGTTGAAAGTTGTAACAACTTAAATATTTTTAAAATCATCAATATCATTTTTCCTAACCATCAGGTAAATATTATTTAAATAAATAAAACGAATGCCACTTTCTTAATGTGATTCATTAGTCACTTCACTTAGCTATTTAAAATGATTACCATAGGAAGCACAAACATACTATAAACTTTTGATAATTGTTATCTTACTCTCTAATTGCTGCTATTTGTTATTTTAAATTTGTTCGTTTGTATATTTGCTTCTATATATATTTATTTTTATTTATTTAAATTTGTGTAAATCATCAATGGTGGGGTCGAGATGGGCCAATCAATTGGTCTCCGCGAAGCCCTGATTTGACGCCGTTGGACTATTTTTTGTGGGAATATTTACGTGATCAAGTATTTGCCACGCCAATAACTCATATCGACGACCTCAAATCAAAAATCACTGCCGAGCTTGTTAAAATTAATCAATCAAATATGCTACAAAGAGTCGTAAATTCTTGCAAAAAAGAATGGAGCTATGCATGCAGAATGAAGGTGGAAATTTTGAAAATATGCTGAAATTTAAAACTCCCATAAATGAATTTGTTGAATAAACTTTCTGTTTTGTATTACCATATTTTTTAACTTTAGAATTTCAAAAATAAATAGCTAAGTGACTTATGAATCACCCTGTATTTATTTAACTGATATTGTAACAATTAGATATGTATTAAAATTCCATTAGAATTAAAAGATTGCAAAGAGTAGGTTTTCAAAACTGGTTATGTCGATGGGAAGATTGAATTTATGACAGTTCATTCGATTTAAAAAAATGGGTAAAGTTTAAATTTTCCACACCTGTCGAATTCAGAAATGTATATTTATAGGTATACCTTAATTTTCTTCCGGATCTCAATCACGGTCAAGAGTAAGTTGCCTTGTTCGGTGATGAGTGCTTTTACGAAATGAGTCTGGCAGGCAAGGGGCATTAAAATGTGACATGGTAGAATGGAAGCGTGCATTCATGTCAGGAATTGTTGTTGGAGATTAGTATAAAAAGAAATACGAGAAATAAAGATGAGTTTCATAAAATGACAGTCTAATGGAAAAATTAACAGTCGATAGCACGTTCGCCTTTCGCTTTTGTCCGTGATGTTGATCTCAGCACGTTTAAGGTGTGCATATCATTTAATAATATTAATTCTATATAAGATTTATGTGCATATGATATATAAGATTAAATGTCAACATAAAAAAGAATTCATAAATTCCAATTCACAACAAATAAATAGAAAAAGGAGATCATAATTAAAATCTTCAGTATTTGAATCAATTCAAACTACAATTTTTTGCTTGTTCAGTTGTTCTACACACTAAACACCGCTTTTAAGTTTCAGCTTAATTAAACAAACGCGTTTGACTGTTGGCTTAATTAAACTTTCAAATTCTTGTTTAATTTAACATAACCCTTTTTGACTAGTGGCTTAACGAAACATAACGCGTTTGACTCTTGGCTTAACAACGCTTTGACTGTTAGCTTAATGAAACAACGGTTTTGTCTTGTCGCTTAATTTAACTTAACGCTTTTGATTGTTGCCTTAATTTAATTTAACGCTTTTGACTGTTGCCTTAATTTAATTTAACGCTTTTGACTGTTGTCTTAATTAAATTTAACGCTTTTGAGTGTTGCTTTAATTTAATTTAACGCTTTTGATTGTTGCCTTAATTTAATTTAACGCTTTTGACTGTTGCTTTAATTTAATTTAACGCTTTTGACTGTTGCCTTAATTTAATTTAACGCTTTTGACTGTTGCCTTAATTTAACTTAACGCTTTTGACTGTTGCCTTAATTTAACTTAACGCTTTTGATTGTTGCCTTAATTTAATTTAACGCTTTTGACTGTTACCTTAATTTAATTTAACGCTTTTGACTGTTGCCTTGATTTAACTTAACGCTTTTGACTGTTGCCTTAATTTAACTTAACGCTTTTGATTGTTGCCTTAATTTAATTTAACGCTTTTGACTGTTACCTTAATTTAATTTAACGCTTTTGACTGTTGCCTTGATTTAACTTAACGCTTTTGACTGTTGCCTTAATTTAATTTAACGCTTTTGACTGTTGCCTTGATTTAATTTAACGCTTTTGACTGTTGCCTTAATTTAATTTAACGCTTTTGACTGTAGCCTTAATTTAATTTAACGCTTTTGACTGTTGCCTTAATTTAATTTAGCGCTTTTGACTGTTGCCTTAATTTAACTTAACGCTTTCGACTGTTGCCTTAATTTAACTTAACGCTTTTGACTGTTGCCTTAATTTATTTTAACGCTTTTGACTGTTGCCTTAATTTAATTTAACGCTTTTCACTGTTGCCTTAATTTAACTTAACGCTTTTGACTGTTGCCTTAATTTAATTTAACGCTTTTGACTGTTGCCTTGATTTAACCTAACGATTTTGACTGTTGCCTTAATTTAATTTAACGCTTTTGACTGTTGCCTTAATTAAATTTAACGCTTTCGAAGTATGCTGTAATTGTTTAATTAAACATAACTCTTTTGATTATGGGATTAACGAAACATAACGCTTTTGACAGCTTAATTAAGCACAAGCCTTTTGACTATTCAGTTACCGAAACAGCGCTTTTGATTGTTAGCTTAATTAAACATGACCCTTTTGACTGTTAACTTAACGAAACATAACGTTAACTTAATGAAATAAAAACTTGAAAGAGAAATTTCAGCAAAGCCATAAATCAAATCTATTATTGATTTGTTATATCTTGTCAGCGTAGAGTTTTGGTTAAATCATACAACTGTATTTCCATAGAAAAGTCTATTTTTTATTCATCATTCAAGAAAGTCAACCTATTTATCAATACGTCATTTCCCTTATAATTGTGTTAAAGTACATTTGATTAAAACAAAATAAATTATATGTAAAACCGTATTTGTACATATGTCTAACAATGGCGAATAATGTACATGCAAAAGTCAGATCTGGTATGCTTTCTGTAAACTAGTATTTCTTAATCGATCCTCGGGTGGTTAACGGCTAAACTGACACTCCCATCAGGCAAGCCTTGGTTTGTCGGATGAGACGGTTCTGTGGAGAACCAGCAACAATTAAAACTGGCTTCCTCTAAATGTATGAAAACAAATATCGAGAAGAAACCTTCTCAACCACCGATTGACATGGCTAATAACACTCTACCTGAGAGTTCAGCATTCAAACTCCTCGACCAAACATTCACAGACAACATAAATTGGAACAAATACATAGAAGACATTGCCAAGACTGCTGCAAAGAAGATGGGCCTCCTTTATTGCGCTAGAAAACTACTCCCATCTGCCAGTATCCTATATATCTACAAAGTCACCATTCGCTTATGCATAGAGTATTGTTGCCACATCTGGACTTGTGTATCAACCACTAGTCTCTCTATATATATTACACAGGCTCCAAAAATGAGTCTCCAATCTAATAATAATTGTCAACCAAGCTCCAACTCCTGTCACATTGCCGCAATGTTGCATCCCTATGCTTGTTTTACAAGTACTTTAATGGAATGTGCTCCGACGAACTTGTAGCACTTGTGCCCTCTCGACGTAAATACCCCCGTCTAACCCGACAAGCAGCAAAATCCCACCTCTTCACTGTAGAGGGACCCAGATGCCGGTAAGCTTTCTACTTTGATAGTAGCTTCCTTCAAACTGATAGACTTTAGAATTATCTCTCTAATTCCTGCTTCCCTGACTGTACTAACGTGCAGAAATTTAAACGCAATGCGAACAGACATCTCGCTGCTCAACTCCCTACTTAGACTGTCCCTGTACATATGGTCCCTAATAGTAGCCCCTTGCGTCTCAATGGCAGTGTACATTGTTTGCGGTGAAAAAGAGTAATAAAACAAATAATTAAATATAAGTTTTTAAAATGTCGATACTACACGTGCTAATCGACATTACTCTGCATGTTGTTGTTTTTTTTTGTGGGTGTGTGTGTCCCCAAAAACGAAGCGGGCTTTATTCCGACGTCTCACCTCAATGATTCATCAAACGTTATTGTTATTAAGACGGTCAACTAAGATAACCTATAACATAATTAAGTGGCCGATTGGGGAGAGGAAAAATTATTGTTGTTTATTGCTCTACAACGTCTGAAACGTAGAGGAGAATCCTGATTGAACACTCGGATATTTATGTATCTCATATAGAAATCAAGTGTTAGCTCCAGAAAGGGGATCCTTGATTTCTGAGAACTTACTGAAGTAAAATGAAAACAAAATATGTCAACCTGATTTATTCTACAGAATAAGTGTCCAAAGAAAGGATTAACAACGCTTATAAAACTCGAAATTAAAAAAAAAAATTTTAAATACTGAAAAGTTACAAATATACGAAAAATCCATTGTAATGGGTAAGAAATTAAAAAAAAGTATTTTCTGTTGAAAAAAAAAGAAGAAAAAATTGTAAAATATTTTTTTCTGTTATTTTTCTGTTCTTTGCCACTTTCTATTTTCGATCGTTCAGCGGCCATAATTTCTTTCCTGTTTGTACTCATTGAACTCTATTCTTCCAGCCCCCTTCCCAACCCCTTGCTATTTTTCATATCCCACTTCCATTTGTGATCGTCCGTATCGGTTTTATTTTCTGCCTTTTATCAAACTTACTCAGCCAAGCGGAAAAATGGCCCGACGGATCGAATCCAGTGGCTAGTCATGTAAACGCATAAGCGCCTGGAGTCGCATGGTTGCTATTGCTGTTGCTGCTGATGATGATGTGATGAAGATGCTCGGATCCCAAATGTATTCTGATCCGTGCCAACAGCCATTGTTGTTGTTGTTGTTGTTGTTGTTGGTTTCATTGTTGTTGTTGTTGTTGCTGTTGAAGAAAACTATGCAGAAGTTTGTTATAGTTTTTATCTTTGGTACACTCCTTTCCACGAAGAGCATAAAATGAAGAAGGAAAGGTCGAAGCCATAAATAACTTTAACAATACACAGACAGCATTTCTTATTAGAGAATCAAATTTCCGCCCTCTACCCCCCCTTTCCTTCCTTCATTCTTTTCTTTTCTTTTCTACCCCTTTATTTTTGCCTTGTAGTTTCTTTTTTGTTGTTTTTTTTTTTTATTATTTTGTTCTCAGTCCACTCTTCTTCAACTGCCCGTCAAGGATGTTTATTTGACCTGGACCTCCTCGCTTCCCACGCCCACCCACACACGGCGTGAGCAATAGACGGTGACGATTGTCGGCCATGAGTCGCAGCCACGTGACTTTCTCGCCTTACTTGCCCACTCAAGTGGTCACCCTTGAAAGATTAACTGAAACATCGACTCATCTGAGATAACATCTCGACGCCGTCTTACAAATCCATATAATGTCTACTGCTTCGGTGCTCGACTGAGCTCCAATCTGTGGTCCCTCCCTGTAAAACATTCACAGCAAGAACTCATCTTCTTCCACCACAGCAAATAACCTTCTCTCCCTTCCTCTGTGTACCTAAAACCAATCGGAATCTCCATTAACAGAGTTACTTTCCAAGAACTTCTCATCTGTGGAACGTATTAGAATGGGATTGCCTCCCTGCAGATTACAACTTCAAGTCCACTCTCAACAAATACTTGTCGAGGCGTCCTCTTAAGTAATCAATTTTTCCATTCCATTCATTGTGTTCAATCCTCTCATAGTATTGTTCATTATCCAACTGACAATCTCATTAACCCTTATCATCGAGTGGCTTTTGGCCTTAGTAAGTGGTGACATATTAGTAAAATAAAGAAAACCCTAAAGTAAAGAATATATTTTTGTTGTTGTTTTGCTTGTAATATATTGAAATAAATTAGTTTTGTTTCTTTAAGTTCCGTTTCGTTTGTCTATTTTACGGCATATCAACCACGTCTGGGTTAGTTAGTGCCGAAACACAACTCCCTCTTCCAACTGTCTAAATGCACCTGATATACCTTTTGAAAAATGAGCATATTTGGCATTCTATTTTATATAACTTAGCAACACGTGGGTAGAGAAATTAAATTACTTCTTGATACACGTAGAGGCTGCTATGTGTAATGCCGCATGTGTTGGAAAGTAACAAAGCTGTTAAAACATGGGGTCTAAGACATTTCATTTATTAATACTTTGTCTACGACCAACTAGAAAGACAGTAAACGAGGCATGTTATGCATAGATTAAGCATAAAGAATACATTGTTCTCATACAACAGAAGAATGCACAAACCATTTCTTTAAAAAGGTAAACAGCAAAGATGTATGAATCAGAAAGCATAACTTATATTTTCTCGTAGCGTCTTCTCTGTTAATGGACGTGCCGAAATCCGCCATCTCTGTAGGACGGGTTAGGGTTAGAAACTGAAACTGAAATCTGGTCTTAATTATTGATAACGTGTGGTGCGAGAGTTCGCAAAAAAATCTTGTATCACTACGCAATTTGGGGTCTGACCTTCTTGTACCACTCTGGCCTACATACTAGTTTCACCACAAGGGAAATAACTCCTCTGACCCCGACACTTCCAGTATGTGTGTGATGCGTAAATATGCATGTGTGTATAGATGAGTGAATGTGTGTCTGTATATATCGCCATTTATCTATTACATGAAAGATAGTCGTATTTATGTCTGTCTCTATGTGTGTCCGGCTAAAACTCAGAAACTACCGAAGATACACTTACAGACCTTACATTACGTATGACCGCGAGATCGCTATGGTAGAAAAAGGTCATATTCGTTGCTAATATTCATTAATAATCATATTCATTCGCAAATCAGTGCATTGAGGGTCAGAAGAATGTACTTTATTAACTGGTAAACAGTCGGCTGCTGATGATTTTCTTTCTTTTTATTGTATTATATTGAAACAGTTGTAAAAATCTGCACATAAGAGAGACGGGGGAGGAAGTTTTAAAATTAAAATGCAACGCACTTTTTTCTATATATTTTTTACAGGTTTTCCTGGTAGCGCTGCTAGTCTTATCTAAAAGTTTCATTTTGTGAAAATATTAGATGCAGATGAATTTATTATGTCTATAAAATCATACGATTAGTTGAACACATGGCACTAATTTATTCATTGCTACAAGAAATTGTGGTTTTAAACATTAACCGCCAACAGTTGCAATGCGCAACTGAACATTAAGATTCTATTCCATAATCCGCGAGGGTATCCATTAGTCCAATCACGCACCCCTTGATTCTCTGAGAAAAATATCAAAGTATATGCAGTAAAGTCAACAAATGAGATTTTAAAGTTTCAATTTATGACGTCATTAACTTTAGATTTAAAATGATATGATTAGTATTCGAAAACAATATTCAGATTTCCCCGAGGCTAAATTAGCGTCGTAAAGATATTTCTAAGGATCGCAAGAGGATCTTACAAAAATAAATATATGTCAATAAGTCATAGCTGGTCCCATTTTTATTTTGAGTATAATGTAACTGATTTACTTTAGGAGAACAAGCTAAAGAAATCACTGGACACAAAAAGGGTGGGGTCCTGAAACTCTTCTACTCTTGTAATTCCGTCAGTAGTTTTGTCAGGATCCCGAATATGATTTGCGATGTGCTCTCCTAATGAATATAAAGACCAGATTTGAAACCACGTGCATAAAATGAAGCAGTTTCAATGAGAGAACTTTTGGAGTCTGTGTAATTTGTTGTAATTTATTCTTTAATATGGCCACAGCTAATCCCCAACGTATATTATTTGTTTTTTGCACTTCTAACCACTTTTGTTATGTAATTTCGTTGGATTGATTCTGTGGAAGAGTTCAATATATCAACCAAATATAAAACACTAAAGAAAAACTGATTTCTTTTGGTGTACAAGGATATGCAAATAAACTTTTTTCGGTGCTTTGTTACATTAAGACCCGAGCTAACTTTGACCCCGTCGTTTGGGTTAGCGTCAGAGTTAAGCTTAAAGTTATGGTTAGGGTTAGGGTTAGGGTTAAGGTTATGGTTAGGGTTAAGGTTATGGTTATGGTTATGGTTATGGTTATGGTTAGGGTTAAGGTTATGGTTATGGTTAGGGTTATGGTTATGGTTAGGGTTAGGGTTAGTGTCAAAGTTAGCGTGTGTCCTAGTCTAACAAAGTACCCTTTTTTCTTTATTAACTTGTTTTCGTTTCCGTTTCAAATGAATTGAAATTACCCCAATTTTGATTAATAAGTCACCACTTATTAAGGCTAACGGCTACTTGAGGATAGGGCTTAATTAGATGGATAGATTGTCAGTTTAATGATGATGAATATTATGAGAAGATTGAAAATAATGAATCGAATGAAAAAAATGTAATTAAATATGGGGACGATTTATGACAAGCGTTAATTGGCATTCGATTTGAAGATGACAATGTTGTATTATTTAGGGAAGCAATCTTGTGGCAATGTGTTCCACAGATGAGAAGTTCCTGAAAAATGAAATGAGTATGGACGGAAATATAATAACAAAAACCTATAAATAATTTGAAAATGTAACATAAATGGTGTTTTTTAATACGATTAAAGTCGCTAATCGTAGCTAAGAACGAATTTAAGGTTGCAACCCAAAAAGGTTGGGAAACACTAGTCCAAAAGATCTGGCGATTAGCTCCAATTTGAAACGTCGACCATCTTATACAGCGATATACTTACATAAAAAGTTAATCAATTGAGTGAAGCAAAACATTTTTCTCTCCTTTCTTGCCTGATTTCTTCCTTCCATTTCCTTTCGTTTCATTTCTGTGATCTGCTTTCACTTAATTGACCTTTCACTTCCGGTTTCCTCTTCATTGTTTCCAATCTTTCCATTTGATCAAATCTTACACTCCTTTTAACTCAGAATACCCACTATCTCTTTTTCTCTCTCACTCTCTGTCTCCTTCTCTCTCTGTCTCCCTCTCTCTCTTTCATTCTCTCTCTCTCTTTACATCTCTTTCTCTCTCTCCTTGCCAACCCGACACATCATGTTGTACGCTCAACCGTCTTTGGCCTCATAGATTAACTTTCCTCACTTGTCACCATGATGAATGACCGACTCAATTAGTCAATTGTTTCAATAACAGATTCCTATGTCGGTTGCCATCTGGATTGAAGAGAAAGAAACTATTGCGAGCTCCTCCGCACCTCAACACCCGTGCGCCATTATCATATCGCCGCTCCACCCTTTCACTCCAGAAACCTTGAATTGTGTCATCCTCTCAACCAATATCCATCTCCCAATCAACACTCTCTCTCTCTCTCTCTCTCTCTCTCTCTCTCTCTCTCTCTCTCTCTCTATCTCTCTCTCAATTTCTCTCTACATCTCTCATGTGATCTATCTATTTATCTATCTATCTATCTATCTCTCTATCTAGCAATATCCATCTATATGTCTTTGTATTTATATATATATATGAATATA
>OY744515.1:14873803-14916303 GCA_963556195.1 Sepiola atlantica
TATATATATATATGTATATGTATATATATATATATATATATATATATATATATATATCTTATGATAAATATTATTAAAATAAGTACATATTGGTATTTATTATAGAGAATAAAACATACTTTTTGTATTTATTCATACTTTTCAATTCACTAAATTCCCAATATTATTTGTCATATTTTATGATTAAATTATAATTAAATTCCGAATAAAATGAATTCAATGGAACTAAAATCTTCAACTTTCGATTTAATTGTCAAGCTGCGGCTTTCTGATAATGGATACATTCTTCAAAACATCTCGTATTTGTTATCATAAGAATAGAAAACGATTTCCTGTGAATTATGTTGCTTTTATTATCAAAAATATTGTTTTCAGTGCACAAAACTTCTCCAATTCACTAGAACTGATCTGTGTAATAAAGGGACGGGAAATGAAAGTGAAAATATGTGTTTGTAACCAATCAGCAAATATCCGGATTAAAGAAATAATCAGAGAATTATCCGATCTTAATAAAAAGGGCATCATTTATTAAGTAATCAATGTTAATGTTAAGTATTTATTTTATAACGGAAACTTATAATTTTTTTTTTAACATAGTTCACCCCAAACAAGGCAGGCCGCCACTGTAGACGTAAGGGGCTACTGAGAAAAAGGAAAAGGGGAGAAGGTTGGGGGTCAACCTAAATTGGGATTTGTGCAGCGAGATGTCTGTTTACATTAGTTTTAAATTTCTGCATGTCAGTACTGTCGGGGAAACAGGGGGCAGGGAGGGAGTTCCAGAGGGCAGTAGTGTTAATGTCATTGAAATTAATTTACCTCTCCCCTTTCATTTTAAGGATGAAATACGTCTTATTATACCCATAGTTGAAACTCACTGACCACCTCTAAAAAGAAATAACAGGTGTGAATGAAAGAAAAATAAACTCAACTCTCTGTAGAAAATGATACTAGAACATCGGAAATTTAAATATAAAAACATATTTAAAAAATTAAATTTCTTCAGAACTTTAAATACTACTTATATTAGAGCCTTAATTTCTTCATTTGCACCTTCAGGTGATACGTCTTTGCAATGGTGGTCACTGAGTATTGATTTACTCCTCTCCAGGAGTTAGGCACAAGGCCAGTTTTTATCTTACTCCCACAAGTAAGATGTGACCCAAGGTCGGGTCGGGAAAGTGGGGTTTAAAAATTGCCTGGACAGCCCCGTCGGCATTCCCCGGTAGGGGCGCCTCAGGCAGTAAGCAATAAACTTACTCCTCCCCAAAGAGGGGAGGCGAAGCCTGGGGGGTGGACCTCCTAGAACTGCACAGGACAGACCCATAGACCGGCGTAAATCAAGCCCCGAAGGACAAGACAATACCAGTCTATGGGGTGCAGTATTCATCGGAACAGACTCTGGGCCATTAAAAATTGCCTGGGCTTAAGACTATTTCCTCCTTAAAATAGAGAGGGTGAAGTAATTTAAATGATCTAAAAGTTTTTTTTTAATAAAATATATATTTTATGTTAACATTTATTTATTAATTAATGAATACTTAAAATTTCATTAAGATCCAATAATTATCTGATATTTAGTGGATATTTTTTGTCAATCATAATTTTCACGAGCATTGCCCGTCCCTATTATAATAATACGCTTATTCAAGTCTATACGTAGGTTATTATTTTACATACTTGTTTTCTTAAAGATCGTTCGATCGCTAACAATGCAATCTAAAATTTTGTTGAAAATCAACTGATGCTGCTAAGATTTTTTAAATCGATTTTGCCCATTTTAAAATTAATTGCTCCAAAATCGATTTCTGTCGTCTCGTTGAATTAACCAGTTTTTAAAAGCCATTATTTGCATTCATTTTATAATAGTGTAAGTTTAATACTCATCACACTATTAAAATTTGTAATAAATTTTAAATAGTCATATTCGTTTTAGTTAATTAAAAAATAGTTAGCTGACAATTAGTCTAAGGTAAGGTGAAATAGACTATTTATTCTAAATAGATTTATATTGTTATAATAAATAAATGAAAAGGTTAAAAATTTCGTATTTTTACGGATGTTTGAAAAAATCTATTTTAATTGTTCTAATTAACCGTAATTTATAATTAGCTGAAAAACTCACCCATCTCTTGTTTTAACTATCTATGTATTTCTCTCGCCATTTCTCTCGCCATTTCTCACTTTATGTTGATTCAACTACTCTCTAACACTTCTTTATGTCTCTGTGGACATTTAGAGAACGAGTAACTCACTTTATTACGCGTTGGCATCTAATTTGCATACGTGTCTCTGTAGACACCACAAACACGTATGTAAATTAGATGGTAAAATAATAAGCATCTTTACATTTATATAAGAATAATAAAGAACAATACTACTTCAGGGTGGGCCAAAATAAGAGTCCTATCTTTAAATTTGAATAACTTCCACAAAAGGACCCTTATTTTGGCCCACCCTAAGAATCCTAATTATAATAGGGATAATATAGAAGTAAGGAGACTTATTATTGTTAGTTTTGCCAGAAGAATCGTTTAATTTGTTTGTTTGTTCAGTCGAAGTTCTCAGCAATCAAGGGACCCCTTCCTGAGGTTTACACTTCAAATATTCCATTAAAGTTCCTTTACCTGTCAAACGTTGAGTTAGTAAAGAAGTTCAGAACATTAATTTTCCTCTCCCCTATTGACCAGTTTACTATGTTATAGTATACTTTTTGGTGGTCTCTTGGTCTTACCGGATCCCAGGATAAGAATTAATCTAGTCTGGTGGAGTATCCAGATAAGTGCTGTTACTTGAGGTGACATTACTTTGAGAAGGGGCACCATTCCTCGTATGAGCCAGTGTTGGTTAACTATAACGAGGTAATATAATTTGGACTTCGAATACTATGTTATTTTGAATGTTTGATCAGAGTTTACTTGTACGGTGAAGTATCCTTATGTGTTGGAATTTGTTAAAGCCCCCCTCACTGATTGGCTGTTGCCATGTCCCTTAAGGGCCTCACAGATTGGCTGTCAGGCATTGCAACCCCTTTTTAGTACAGGTGTCACGTGAGCCAGCCCTTAAAAACCCTTGCATACGGCTTCCCGCCCTCTTTTTCGACGACTCTGCTCCAGTCAACAACACATCGGCTGGTCTTCTCGGTGATACAGCCCACGACGGCATCACAGAGAATGACCTCCCGCCGATACTCGAACTCTATACAGACTCTTTTTCAACGACTCCACTCCAGGCAACAACACATCGGGCGGTCTTCTCAGTGATACAGCCCACGACGGCATCACAGAGGATGATCTCCCGCCGTTACCAGAACTCTAAAACAGATAAGTTCACGCGAACCACGTTTTCGCACACCATCCTCTCTTCCATCCTCTCTATAATTTACCAATGCCTAAATGAACTCTTTTGTGAAACTGTAAATACTCAATCCATCTTTCTCTTTCTTACTAAATTGATATGAAATTACACCCTTGTGTTTTGTGTTCCTTCTTCAGACTTCCGTCCTATATCTATCTTTGATGAATTTATCTGCACATGGTTACCCCATTCTCACGTGGGAGAATTGAACTTTATTTCAGGATTATTTTAATCCCAACACCTTATGTCAAGTTGTCCTGAAAAACTTTAGTACAGAGAGACCTTAGACACTTAAGGTAAGTGTCTAGTAGGCATTTAAGTTCTCTCCTGTTTTAATTCATTTTACTTTAGTTGAAGTTCTCAGAAATCAAGGGGCCCCTTCCTGGTGCTAACACTTAATCTCTATATGAGATACATAGATATTCGAATATTCTATTAAAGTTCTCCTTTATTTCACCAACGTTAAGTTAGTAAAGAAGTTAAGAACATTATTATTCCTCTCCCCAATTAACCAGTTAACTAAATTATAGTATATCTTTCTTGTGTTCTCGTTGTCTTACGGATTCCAGGACAAGGATTCATCTAGTCTGGTGGAGTATCCAGCTAAGTGTTGTTAGTTGCTGTGACGCCACTAGAAGGTGCACTATACCTCGTATGAGGGGATCTTATTTGTGCTACGAATACTATGTTATTTTGAATTTTGGTCAGGGTTTACTTGTAGGGTGAAGTATCCTCGTGTACAGAGAGACCGAAGACACTCGAGGATAATTTCTAGTAGGTATTTCAAACTTTCTTAACAGATATGTCACAGTTTATGAATATTTAAATGATAGCAAAATAGAATAAATAGTGGTAGTGGTTGTGACCCAACGGGTCACTAGTACGTCTAGTAAGAATTCTTTTTACAGAAGAAGAAGGTATATTTTTCTTAATATTATTAAAGCTTATCTATGTATTATTTCAAAAGAAATATTACCATGAAAATAAATTATACAGATAGATGAATGAGGAAGCCGTAGTTAATGTATAATACAATTCAAATTATTGCGTTTTCAATATATTCATAGCTGACATTTACCTGAAATATTCATGACACATATTACTTGTTTTATTTTGTCAACAAAGTTGTTTAGGTAGTTTTATATATGTAGAAATAGATCTGTGAAATTAATGAATATTTTTTTTTTTTTCTTTATTATTTTTTTATTTTATTTTTTTTAATTTATTTATTTATATATTTATTTTATTTATTTATTCTACCATCGAATATCAAAACTGTTTTGATTCTTATTAATCAAAATAACAATGGTTCAGCGTAAAGATTTTTAGTTTGGCGTCTAAAATGTTTTTAGATTTGTGAGAATTTCCCAGGGTGTCACCAAATAGTAAGTTAATAGCTATGAACACCCTTTTATATGTATGTCTTTCATGGTCACTTAGCTGTTTATATCGCAGATAAGATTTCATGCAGTTTGATGTACATAACACTTGAGAGAAGGTGGGAGAGGGTGTTCAAGATAAAAAGAGATGTACTAAAATATAAAATCTTATTGACGTAAATGATCCTCCCGTGATCCTCTACCGGTGGGCGTGCATAGAAGGTGCGGCATGGTGTATATCCGTTTTACATCTTGTCTGTGAAGATATAGATTCACACTTATCGGATTCAAAACGACCGTGATGTGTTGCTTGTCGAGCGGCCATTTGCAAGATCAAAAAAGGCGCATGTTCAGCGTTATGGGTTTTCGTAGGTGTTAGTAATTTGCACGCGTGGACACCTACTCGTTTTAAAATACTAGATACGATAATAGTGAGGCAGAAGGGAATAAAACGGTCTATGTGAACATAGAAGAAGGAGGTTCGTGCAGTTGGGAGAGTGTATTCGTCGTTTTGTTCCGGTGTTGCCTGACCAAGAGTTCCTCCCGTGATTTAGACCGTCGTTAACACCTTTATGTGCTAGAAAAGATTTTATTACTTTGTTACCTTACCTTGGGTTGACGAAAACTAATGGCGCCCTCCCCCTCCCTAGACCACACTGTCCGACGAGTTCTGAACTGATTTGTCAGACAGTTACCAAAGTTGTCGCGAGACGGGATCGAACCCGTAATCGACTTATGAGAATGCACACATTGTAACCGCTCGGGCAAAAAAAATGTTATCCATAAAAAATTTAAATCGTAACTATATTATAATAAAATTATAACTGAAATGAAAAAACTAGTACGCAAAATAAATTTATTTTCCTCATCATTTTTTTAATCATCATGTTCTAATAGAAGTTAACGAGTTAATTTGAAATTATATATATGGAATAATCTTGATTTTAAATACTCCCACAAAGTTTTCCATCGGGTTAAATCTGGACTACTTCCGGGATAGTAAAATGTTGCGATTTTTTTTTTTTAGGGCAAAAAGTTGTACACTATTTTGAAGTAGTTGAATACTGCATGAAAACCAGACAACAACAACAACAGCAGCAGCAGCAGCAACAACAACAGCAACAACAATAACAATAATAATAATAATAATAATAATAATAATAATAATAATAATAATAATAATAATAATAATAATAATAATAATAATCATCATCATCATCATCATCATCAGGGTTTTCGACCACTCCTTGAGGAGGAACCCTTCAATACTTTCCTTTCACATTATTAGTGTCTGTCATTCAGAGATTATGTCATAGTCGCCACGCTAGGCACGGTGGGTTGGTGACACTATTTGTCCATCGCTACGTTAAAATCATCCTTTAACATACAGCACTTGGTGTTGCAAAATAGTCACTCATCTGGTACTGGATAGGCTCAACGTCGCTTAACTTCGGTGATCTAATGGGTACAGGTGTATCAACTTGATTATGCCGTATATTCATCAATGGTGAATATGCATATGTATTTTCAGTTTCTTTGCAGAAAGGTCTACCTGTTTAAAACGATTTATTAAAATCCCAGGAGTCAAAACCCTACAGTTCATCACTGGGAAAATATAATTTGAGAACAATGTGTACATATTAGCCCTCTTTATCTCACTGTGTGCTGTGGTTTATTTTTTACATTCGTTTAGCACATAAGAATGAGGCAAACAATACATTGCGATGATGATATTGAGATAAGATGACCATGGTGCAGGCGTAAGGGATATGGGATCCTTGCAAACAGGTCTATTTCGTTTCACTGTCAGAACTTTCATTTTTGTTTCGCTTTATTCCCGTGTACTTTTGTTTAGCCACGTTCACGATTTTCCATCACTTCCGGTAGCGACTTCTTATTCGCTATATCACTACTCATTTTTCAACCACGCAAATTCCCATTCGCTAACCCATATTTAGCGTAACCTACTTATCTCATCTTGAATATTGTCACATAAATCGTTTCTTTGTATACTCTATTATTTCCTGCCACAGGATTTATTTGGTGTCTGTCTTGCAGGAATAGTCGAACGCACTTTTCATAATTAGTTTCTCGTTTTATGAATTTATTTTAACAAAGTATAACAAATCGTTCCTAGATGGGCTTGAACAATCAACCTATCGATTACCAGCCGAACACGTTAACCAATTGCATGGCAGATAAAGATTTGCTCTTGCCCAGATGTACTTTTCTTTTCTATCATAAATAATTTTATTTTTTCTATTTTGGAAAATCAGAAAGCCAGTTTCCGTGGATGTAAGTTCACCTGCCGAAACAAAAAGTAAATCAAATCAAATCTGTTATATTTATATAAATTACTTATTTTAAGTTCTGAGGGTTGCCCGGGAGTCTTTTTACTTTCATTTTGTTTCGCTTTCTTTTCCGTTTAAATCGCATAAATAATTTTAAGCTTTTTTTTTTTTACTTCTCTTCTTGAATTTTGTAATAATCAGAAGTTAAGAGTCAGGCTGATAAAGATAGGTTGAGTGCTGATTATTACGAATGCAGGGAGGAAGAAATTGGCATCACCCTTTTTTGTTCTGTGCTAAAAGAGAAGATAGTAAATACTAATTAGCTATTCGTTCGCCCCCTCTCTCTCTATAACCCATCTCTCTCTCTCACCCATCTCTCTCTCTCTCTCTCTAATATATATATATATATATATATATATATATATATATATATATATATATATATATATATATATATATATATATATATATATACAAACAAATGTTCTTCTATGGCAGAGCCACTGGTCTGGAAATGTTGGATGTATTACATTTGAAATTACGAATATATATAGGGGAACATTTATTGGAGCACGAGCCATGTGACAAAGATTACAGTGATTATGAGTTTTCTGTAATGCACAGAGCACGGTCAAAAACATCACCTAAAAATATTAGAATCCGTAGTTATTAATATGCAGCGACCGTTGTTGTGTAAGCAGAATTAATGAAAAAAAAAAAATATATATATATATAATATATATATAGTTAGGGCTACTTATAAGCATCGACAAGTTAAAATAATTAAATCAGATTGAAAATCGAATACGCGATGCGAGATTTTTTTAATAAATAAAAAATGTATTATTATTTTTATGAATAAAAAATAAATCAATGTTTCATTTATTGAAAATGATCTCGCATTGCGTATCTGGTTTTCAATCTAATTTCATTATATATATATATATATATATATATATATATATATATATATATATATTTGAAGCTCCTCGTTAAAAAGTAGAGCGCTGTAAATGGTAGTACTAAACACAGCGTGACGTCCCTTACTTTATATGCATCATTCCTTCACTTATAGAAGTTGAATGCCTGTATGTCTCGCCGCCTTAAATATGTTAAAATTATCTTTGTTTATAAGCTGTTCAGAATTGGCCTATCGGTTAGCGACGTTGGATTGGGGTTGAAAAATACTTGTAATCCAGGGTTTCGAATCGTGTGACCGGTAGTGAATAGTCATACTTCTATGCTGATGAGTCTTGATTGAAAAGAGACCAAACGTATACGTCCATAGATAAATAAATAATAATAATAATATATATATATATATATATATATATATATATATATATAAAAGTCAGTTCATATTATATTCCAATAACCATGGTTTTATTTTATTATTTTTATTTTTTCACATTTCCAAAAAAACAACATTTCTGTGAGATATATTTTTACGGTTTATTTCATTTGTCTTGAATGGTAACTTTTTAACTTGCCTCAATAATTACGTAAATTTATTTTTTAATAGGATTTTTACATTTTCGTTTTCATACATTACGCTTTTTCAGTTTTTATTTCAATAAATAATCTATTGATAGTAAATAAAAAAAACATAATAATGTATAAGTCACGTAGACACGTTAAACACATACACACGGAAATACGAGAAGAGATGATATAGAAAAACAGATACGATGATCAAAATAGTTGCAACCGCTAACGGCTTTATAAATTTGATTCTGTGCAATATGCAACCGTAGCTATTAAAAGTGTGTTTAAACGCCCACTCGTCTCAATCCACTGCAGGTAGATCTGTTTTCCGTTGATAAAGTTTAACAACGAGACCTTCACCTTCCGCTGGTAACCATGGTGACGGAGAAAAGGTAACAGGTGATAAACGAACGCATCCCTCCCAACCAACACCCGGTCGTTTCTTCTGCTTGGGCTGTTCGTCTTTCGAGGATTTGTGAATTTAGTGTAAGTAAAGTTCTTTATCAGCAGGTGGATCTAAACGAGACACAGATTGACAACGTAGAATTGCCAATGATAAACTTCAACGCGCACACCCTCAAGTGATTTACACCGGGTGGATTAGATAGGACGAAGGGGATTCGAAAAGTCATAATCTATGCCGAACCAATAGTCACCCGTTTCCCACCGCAGCAAGATTAAACATGGAGTTGGTTTAATGTGGCGGGAAAAGTAAAATCCCCCGAGGAAGCAATCTGAAAGCGTACAAAAATAGCTGAGAACGCATCTGTCGGCATTCTTCGGTAGGGTGCTTCAGGTGACCAGCAATAAACCAAAACTTATTCCTGAAAGAAGGAGTCAAGCTTGGGAGGATATACTTCCTGGGTTAATAGAATGGTATGGATACTGTTCATACCTTTCGCCAATAAAGTTACTGAGGTTTGGTTAGTTTACAATATGTCAATCCTTTTTAAGTTGTTTAATACTAAAAACTACAACACTTATTTTAAACCAGTTATTGTATACGATTCATTGAACACAAGTAATTATTTCACGCTTCGGTAGGTTCATACGATTTTTATAACTTGGAAGCGATTTTGATAGTCAGCAACCGTATCATTTCGGCAAATCGTGCATCTCGAAATGATCAGATTACACTGATTTATGTAAACAAAAATTTAGCAAGCATATTAATAAGCGTTGAAACCTAATTTTTAGTTATTGACTTAAAATAAAAGGTTCTTCTAATATCCGTAGTTATATATGTATACATGTATGTTTCTTATATATATATATATATATATATATATATATATATATATATATATATATATATATATATATATATATATATATATATATATATATATATATGTGCATGTATATATGTATATGTGTATATGTATATATATATATATATGAAGATATATATGTATATATATATATATGTATATATATGAAGATATATATGTATATATATATGTATATATCTGAATATATATTTATATATCTGTATATGTATATATCTGAATATATATTTATATGTGTATATATGTATATATCTGTATATGTATATATGTATAGATATATAGATATCTTTATATATCTGTATATATATATACACATATATACATATATATACATATATATATATGCATATATATATTCATATATTTATACATATATATACACATATATATATATACACATATATATATACACATATAGATACATATATATATACATATATACATAAATATATATACATATATATATACATATATACATAAATATATATACATATATATGTACACATATATATACATATATATATACATATATGTATATACATATATACATACCCATATGTTTATACATATATATATATATGTATATATACATATATATATATATATATGTATAAACATATGGGTATGTATATATGTATATATATGTATATGTATACATATATACCTATGTATATATATGTATATATATATGTGTGTATATTTGTATATATATGTATATATATGTGTGTATATATGTATATATATATGTATATATATATATGTATATATATGTGTCTATATATGTGTATATATATTAATATTTATATGCATGTATATATATATATGTATATATATGTATATATAGAGATTTAAATGTATATATACACATGTATTTATATATGTATATGTGTATATATACATATATATGTATATATATATATATATATATATATATATGTATAGATGTATATATGTACATATGTATACATATATATGTATATATAAATGTATATATGTATACATATATATGTATCTATATATTTATACATATATATGTATCTATATATGTATGTACATATGTATATACATGTATATATGTATATGTATATGTATATATGTATATATATGCATATATATGTATATATGTATATATATATGTATAAATGTATATATATGTATAAAAATATTCATATAGGTATAAAAATATATACATATATATGGGTTTTGTATATATGTATGTATATATATGTATGTATATGTATATGAATATGTATATGTATTTATATATGTATATATATATATGTATTTATATATGTGTATATGTATGTGTATATGTGTATATGTATATATATATATATATATGTATATTTATATGTGTATGTATATATATATGTATATATATGTATATATATATAAATATGTATATGTATATAGATATAAATATATATGCATATATGTATATATATGTATTTATATATATATATATATATATATATATATATATATATATATATATATATATATATATATATATATATATATATATATATATATGTATATATATGTATATGTATGTGTCTAACTTTACCATCGTGGCGAGGCAAGTAAATAGAAGCAATCCATCAATCTCATTAACTCTTATCTGTTTTTACCTTATAAGTTGTGACTCCTAATTAAAAACAACTGTTCAAGTCTGATAGTCATAATTCGTGTCAATTTATTAGGAATAATACGTAAAATAATTTTCCATAGTTTTTTTTTATTATTATGTTTTGGTAGCTTTTTAATTCCAATAAATATTCGATTATTATAAATAAATAAATAAATTTTTCGAATAAAACTCACAAATCTGTGCAGTTGTCTTATGATTTTATTATTATAGAAATTGTTTTCTTCAGATTTTCGATATGGAAATTACATCATCCAAAAACATACAAAATATAAAATCAATTTGGGTTAACGTATATTGAAGCAAAAATTTTAATCACTTTTTATTTTAAATACTACTATTTTTAATAGAAAATGATAGGATCTTCATTAATGTTTAATGTTTTAGGAAGAACTTTAAAAAGATAAAACATTGAAATATAATTAATATTTATTTTTTTAATAGTTTTTATTTTACTTTAGCAAGTCGAAATGTTTTAATGCATTCAAATAAAATAACAAGAACGATATAAGCATCAAAAATGAAAAAGAATGTTTGTAACGAAACGGAATGTTTTAGGTCGATCTATACATTCATAGTTTCCCCATGACCGACGAAGAAAATTGAATGATATTTTTCTCTTCCTCCCAACACGTATATATAAAATGGCGGATTAGTTGGATCTGGGTGTTTGCTCTCAATTTTTTGTTTGCTGTTTTGATTGTTTTCACCCTAAAATGAAACTGATGTATAGTGTAGGTGTTTTCAAGACACTCTAATCCAAGAACTCTTTTAGTATTTGTGAACTTTTTCTGATGATTTTGTAGTGTTGCAGAGACGATATTGACATACAAATGTTGTTTGGCACAAGACAAATGAAACGGACCGTTAAATATATCTCACAGAAATTTTAAATTTTTGAAATGTGAAAAAATAAAAATAAAAGTAATAAAACAAACATTGGTTATTGGAATATAATAAAAACTGCCCTATATATATATATATATATATATATATATATATATATATATATATATATATATATATATATATATATATTTTATGCGTACATTAAAGTAATCCATGGACACGTGTTTCTGGCTCACAGTCGTCATCAGCATGTTTAACTTAGACAAAGATCGAACTTTCGATATTGATGTCTATAGTCAAATGTCTATACCACTAGACCAAGACGCTTGTCTAGAAATATGTACGATTTTTATCACCTAAATATTTAATGTATTTTTATGTAATTATTTTTATTGGTGATTGAAGCGTTTGTTGTTTTTTGTTTTTTTGCTTACTATTATTTCGATTGTCTCATTTCCTAAGTGATTAATTACATAAAAATAAGTTAACCATGCTGATGAGGGCTGTGAGCCAGAAACACGTGTCCATGGATTACTTTCATGCAAGTATAAAATTAATAAAAAAATATATATTAACGAAAAATACGTCCTATAAAGTTAAGGGCAACTAATAATGCAATTTTCTGCATCTTAAGCATTAAGGAAGTGAGACAATCGAAATAATAGTAGACAAAACACAACGAACGCTGCAATCACTAATAAAAATAATTACATAAATATATATATATATATATATATACAAACATTATTAAATAACACGGAGTGTTTATACATGATAAGACTTTTTTTTTTCAATTTTTCGAACGGTCCATTTCGTGTTTTCTATTCGAGAAATTGAAAAATAAAAAGTCTTATCAAGAAAAAAAAACTCCGTGTTATTCAATTATGTTTACCTAAATGAAGATATGCTGCCTAAGTACATATATATATATATATATATATATATATATATATAGTCTGGGAAGTGTCTCAACCATTAAAACAATTTTTTTTTTAATTTAAAAAATAAAAACTTAAGTCCCAAGTCGTTCAGTGGAAAATCACTCATGTAAGTAAATTTAACTTTTTCAGTTATTATATTAGTTTGTTGTAACAGTATTTAAGGGATCATCAGTTGTTTACCATGAATATATAGGGAGAGAAAGAGAGAGAGAGAGAATTTGTGTATATCTTTCTTAACGAATTGTCTAAAACTATTTCGGGTAAAATTTCGTTGAATAACAGAGCATATACAAATAAACACTAGTAGGCTCATCAGAAGTCCAGAGATTGTTTCCATGAAAAACACTGAAGCAGAAACACACACAAAAAAGCAAGATGACCGCCTGACAACCAGAAAAAAATCCTTGCTTCCCCAAAGAAAAATGTTTCAATGTAAATTGCTTGTTACGTGTTTTTTGTTTATTCCTGCTTCAGTGTTCTTCTGATGAGCTGCATAGATGAAAGTTACTGGAAATGCATGTCTATTCTTGGTTGGTTATATATGCGCGAAACGAACCGTAAAGTGATCCCGAATTGTTTGGATTTGTTAAAAAAATTAAACCGCTGGTGTAGATGACTAATCAATTTAAAATTGTATGATATTTTAAATAGGCGATATATGCTAGACAAATGTGACCCTTTAAGTGCGCTATTTTTTTATTGTTTTACTAAGAATAAACTGAGTTTGAAAAGCCAGTTAAAAAAATAATAAAATGACAAAATCCAAAATTATTCTCTCTCACTTTTTATTTCTATTTCCTTTTCAAGGTACGTGTGAAATACATCCTAGTTGATATCATGTGATAATAACGCAGGTACGAATATAAACAATAACGACATAACACTTGATTCATGATATTTCATGACGTGTCATAGTATCATTTAAAACACCCTAAATACATTTTATACAAAATCATATAAGTAACAATTAAAAACAAAAAAACTTTTTAATTTTGCTTTTGAGTTGATAGCAAAACTCCTTTTCAAAAGTAAAGAGAATGTTAAATTACGCTGATCATATACAAATATACGGTTGTTCGCTTTAAACTTTCAGATTCAGTTTTATGTTTCCGGGCCATCTATGGACAGCAATGAAAACATTTATTTGCTTTCATTTGTACATGACAATATATTATTATAAAAACTAAAAATAGTAATATTTTGTTCAAGGTTAAGAGCAGGAGATTGTTGGGTTCCTCATTGTTGTGGGTAACGCCGGGGCACGGGCCCTGCTAATATATATATATATATATATATATATATATATATATATATATATATATATATATACATACATTATATATATATATATATACATACATTATATATATATACATATATATATATATACATTATATATATACATACATTATATATATATAAATACATTATATATATATACATATATATACATTATATATATATACATATATATATACATTATATATATACATATATATATATACATACATTATATATACATATATATACATACATTATATATATACATATATATATACATACATTATATATATATACATACATTATATATATATATGTATACATACATTATATATATATATACATACATTATATATATATACATACACTATATATATATATATATATACATACATTATATATATATATACATACATTATATATATATATACATTATATATATATATATATATATATATACATAGATTATATATATATATATATATATATATATATATATATATATATATACATAGATTATATATATATATATATATATATTAGTGCGTGTGTTTGGAAAAGTGATTGCAGAACTTCGAAATTATGTTCTATACGTGTAAAGAAAAATCTGAATAAGCTTGCTTTTGTAATACTGGTCTATTATTTTCTATTACTGGTTTAATTTACTTGTGGTATTTTGTTTGTGTTGATCATATTTATTTACCTGTATTTGGTATGTTGTATTCTGTTACATGAAATAAGAAAGGCCAATATTCGCAGGATGCCGACTCGGTATCTCATGTTTGCTATAAAAATAGCTTCTGCCGATTGTCATGCTAATATTTTTCTTCAGGACCCCATGACTTTTATATTTTACTACACTTTTGTTGGTGTGATCCTTCCAGAGCGATGACTTATCTTTTCTTTTGCACTAATGAGTAACCGCTTATGAAGGCCCAAAGGTTAATGAGTTTGTCATGTGGTCGGTGAGGCAACACCGTGAGGATTGGTAACGATGGTTGTAAATGGGCAGAATTTGATTAGTTAAAAGGACGGTTCAACAAAATATTATTAACATTAGCCTTGAAAACGACCATGTTGTAGTCATTTGGGAAGTAGATATGGTTTGAGATTCGGATCTTATATTTGATATCACCCCTCAAAATATCTCATCTTCTCCAACTAACAATCCCGACTTAGGTTTGGCCCAGAACTTGAACATAAAGACCCAAAACATTCCCGATACTATAAATAACACAAATACTATAACAACAACCCCATACAAAATACATACTTATATTGGGGCAAGTGCCTTCCCCATAAAGACCCGAATCTCAAACCATATCTATTCTTTCAAACACAATAATAACAATGTCACTAGCACCCTCTATCCAATCTAATAAAAAGCTTTAACATTAAAAACACTCCCTACTCCCTACATTGGACTATATTAAGAAGGTCTAATTCCTACACTCCAGGATCCGCTTTCTGCCAACTATGTACACTAGAAACATTTATGATAGTTACAGTATCTAAGAGCTTAAATATTATAACTCTAAAAATGAGCTCATCTCAAATTGCAGGCACAAACGAAAATTTAAATATATAAACGTCATTACTCCCTTAGACTCCCCTCCTCCCAGACAACACCCCCCCCCCTTCTAGCATTAGACAAATTTTTTAATTCTATAATTTGTTAATTTGTTAATCTTTAATTCTTAACTTCTCCAACCTAACAAATAACTATCCCAATAACATAACATATCCTCCCCAATACACCTAATAACTATATTAACCCATAGCTCTTATTGTAAATTGAGAACTAACATTACTCTTCCTACGCCCCACCGATCCTTTACCGCTCTAACTTCAACACCATAATTCCTACTCAACATTATTATTCCTATTTCCTTTCCTTCATTTTTTTCTTTTTTTCTTTTATTTGCCAACCTTCGCATTCACTCTTCCATTGCTTTTTATGCTTTTTATCTTAATCTCCCTTGTATCTATTCCATCGACTCTGTATATGCTTCTCTCTACCGACAATATCTTCCTCGTAGATTCCATTTATCTCACCTTTTAACTACGCTCCCTGGTTACTCCTTCAATTGGTCCATCTGCTTCCCCTTAAAAGCTATTTATAACTTCAACGCACTAGCAATGAATTTAAGTTTACATAATTAAACCTAACCCTCCCCCATAATACTTATAATAGAAATCAATTGTTACAAAAAAAAACACAAGGCAAAACTCTGCCCGAGTGCAAGCAAATGTCCGATTCCAAAAAAGTCCGGTGTCAAAGAGTCCAGCAGAGAAAGTGAAATGTAGATAGGTAGGTCGTTAAAAGACACGAGAAGTGACAAGAGAGGATTCAAAGTTAAATTTAAAAAAAACACGTCTTCAGGTGCGGCGAAGATAGGTAGAATCCAGGCAGAGTTTTGCCTTGTGTTTTTTCCCCTACAATTTTTATTTTACTTTCTCAAATTTTAAAGTTTGGCCTTTGCCAACTTATCTATCCCAGCGTCTTCCTCTGATGATAAGATTTTGATCTTTGAAAAGCCTGGCTTAAAGAAAAATTTAACTTGAATAAATTGCCTTTTTGCGGAATATACCTTGCTATGAGCAACTGAATTGAAAAAAGATTTGACTTTTGCTTTTCTAATTCCTTTTCATCCTTCTACATATCTCTCTCTCTCTATATATATATATATATATATATATCCATGCGATTTAATCCCAATTTTTTTTCTATTGTAATTCATAATCATGCGTGTCTACGGTTTATTTATTTCTCCCTTTTCGCTTGTCTCTTTTCAAACTCTAATGTTAGACGCTTCCTTTATTAGGTGCCATATTGAATCGTAAATGATCATTATGAAGGGAATTAGCACAAAAATGTCATCGAGTGAGTAAAATCCAGTGACATTTTCATGGTTCTAGTTCTTGGAAATTAGTTCTCGAGAAACTGGCACAATTTTCGACACCCACCTTCACCTTTCTCCTCGCCACCCGCCTTCTTGGAGACAAATCCTGTTCATCTTTAGCGACGACCTGCTTTCCGCGGTTAGCTCAATCCAATGGCGCGTATTCGACAAGCAGTTATTTTCCGCTTCATTACACTTTCGAGTGCACCGTTGACAGGTGATGCTTGTCACTGATCTGCGTGCACAGGGGGAGATAATCACGTTTTGATTTGTGACGCTATGAGAAAGCGTTACAATAGTTGAGTCCAGCATTATATATAAAAAAAAAAGGGCAGTCATTCGCGAACAATGAAGAATGTATTTTTGAAGGCGACTTGGCAGCGAACTGAAGTTTTAAAAAGTTGACATGTCCAAACATGCAAGGGGGAAAAAGAAAGCAATTTAGAAAGTCAAATACAAAGAAAGAAGTAAAAAAGGGAAAGAAAATGGCGACCGAACCTGATCACTCATTTTCTCCTCGTTCCATTTTAGTACCTCGTTTCTCATTGGCTATTCGCCACGCCTTTGTCTTGTTCAATTGACTCCCTTCACTAAAGTCGCCCATGCCGCAAACCGTTGATTCTTTACTTTCCTATTCCCTTTGTTTCTTTTATTGTACTTGATCTTCTGCCTTCCCTCCAATATGAATCTTCTGTATAATCGAAGCCAATTTCTTGGCATTCTGCTCTTGATCGCCTATGTTTATTGCTTCCTAACCCTGCCAAACAGCAACGCTTGCAATTATCGAAGTTCCCTTTGTTTAGAGAAAGAAAGGGAAATACAAAACGCAAATATAAAATATTCATAAAAACACAGAAATTAATTCGATAGACAAACTAACATTGTCGTTATTAGTGATCAATATATAAGTTAGTTAATTAAATATAATTTGCTAACTGTACTAATTTATCAATTGTATTGAGTAAATAAAAAATTAATTAAGTATTAATAATCACATAATTATTTATAGATCAGTGGAGCGTAAAAGTTATCACGTAGATGCTTTGAGATCTATTATTAACAATGAACTGGTTTCATTTCAGGTTTCGGGTTTTAAATCAGCATTCTCGTTTCCACCCAAGCATTTCTCAAAAGAAAAATGCTTCTTCTCCAATAGGATTTCTTGCTACGCACCGCATAAACATTGATAATTATTTACAATATTACTTTTATATTTAGGACATTATATTAAATTATCAAAATGAAAACTATTTTATGCATTCATTATGAATCAAATATAATTATTCATTTAATACACGACATACACAATTGATAACTTAGTAAAATAGAAGATAAAAATAAGTAAATGTTTGTTTTCGTTGTTTTCTTGTTTTCTATGAGAAGTTCAAATATCATAAAATACATCTTTGAGATGATCCATAGTCGGTCATCAGTGATGAATTGGTTTCAATGCTGGTTTCGGGTTTTAAATCATCAGAATCGCTCCACTAGCAACCCAGGCATTTTTCAAAAGAAATATTCCCCACTCTAGTTTTTATATAAAACCTGATAAATTCTAGTGACGTAAGTCTAATACTTTAACAGTCTCCTCGGTATTTTGGCACGATAGTTTCAGAGTTCTTCTTTCATTTACAATAAAAAAAACTTTTTTTCTTTTTTTTTCTTTTGTGTTTCTCTTGTTCTGTCTTTACTGTTTTAAGGTATTTTATAATTTCATAAACAATTGTCATCTTCAACTTAAACAATTTATTTTCGCATTTCTGACTAAAGTTGCATAGTTTCCAGCTCTCTGTCATTTAAACTCTATGGTCTGGCTCGATTTGGTTTTGTGTGTCTATGGCATATAACCTCTTTTGGACTATTTTATACGGTAAAACCACACATTAAATACAAGCTTCTATTTTACTAATTACTGGGGAGGCGGGTTAATACTATTCCTGCTATTATTTCAATATAAGTCGTTGTAATAGATACGACTCTACGTGATAAGACATATTCCATCAATTATAAATGAATTAATATACTTTTAAAATAAATATTTATATTCTAAAATATGTGATGAGCACTTAATCTATGTAGTAATCATTATTGTACCGACGTTGACTGAAGTTGTACTGATTTTCTGTACCAAATAACAAATACATATAACGCTCTTAATTTTGGGTTGTTCAAGTAATCGAGCACTTTGCTGGGATTTTTCCTACCATCTTACAAATGAAGTGATATATATATATATATATATATATATATGAAGAGTTCGAATGCAAAACGCGATAAATCCAATCTATTTAAATCGAGATCTTAAACAATAAAAAACGAATATATTACATTTATACTTCGACTAAAAGCTTATTTTAATTCAAAGCAAACATAAATTATGCCGGTATCATATCATGTAAAACATGCTTTTGGGGTGTGGTCGCGTGTTAAAACGAAACACTTTTTGTAGTGAAAGAATAGCAATTTTCAAAATGGCGTTTATCGCGTTTTGCATTCGAACACTTCATATATATATATATATATATATATATATATATATATATATATATATATATATATATATATATATATATATATATATATATATATATATATATAATGGTAATAATCCAGGTAAAAAATATCCACAGGGTGGTAATCCAGAGAATTTTAACCGGGTTTATAAAAAGTGCTCAATATCAAAATAGAGCTTTATATATGATAATTTTATTTACATAGACATGTAAAAAATCTGCGATACTGGCATGTCGATGTTATCGATCAACAGTTACTATAACTGAGATCTCATCAGAAAGAGTTAGAATCTGATCTTAACCTCAGATCATATTTAAAAAAATGAAATGGAGGGGTAAAGAAAGAGAAGAAGAAGAAAAGAAATTTAACATTTCAAAAATTAGGGCCGTTAAAAATTTTAAATTTAAAATCTAAAAAATCTAAAAACAAAACAAAAACAAAAACAAAAAACAAAAACAAAAACAAAAAATCTAAAATCTGAAACAAACAGGACAAATAAATAAATTAATTAATTAATAAATAAATAAATAAAAAATAAAGTGGAAAGAGAGGCATATACTGAAGGGAGAAGTGATAGGAAGGTAGACACATAAAGAAAAAGAAGGAAAAAAAAAGAAAACGTTTGTTGATTCAGATTGAGAGAGAAGAGATAGGAAATAGAAAGTGGGAGGGGGTGTACATGCACGAATCAAGTGTCAAAAAGGGAACGACTGTTATTTTCAAGCATAGCTTTTAAATGTATATTTCAAGTGAACTATAATATTGTGTATATGAGTGTATGTGTGTGTGCGGGCAAACCGATCAGACGTGTGTAATTGGTGTGGTGGTGGGGTGGTAATCAAATGTGTCGCCGATTCTGAATTTATATTATCTTTATATTTTGTCTGGAGTTTATTTGCTTACCATTAATAAATTTATAAATTGAATAAATATATTCGTTAAGTATAACGGGATTAGTAGTAGTAACAATAATAGTAATAATAATGGGCAGCCATAAGAATTGAGATGAAATAATGAAAATAATAATGAATGATAATAAAAATAATAATAATAGTTTAATTTCATTTAAAAGTACTAAAAATATAACTATAGAATAACTAGAAAATGCCGGCGTTATTAATTATTAATAATAATAATAATAATAATAGTTATAATAATAATTATAATAATAATAGTAATAAAAACATTAGGAGGTAGTGATAATCATAATAATATTTAAATAATAAGATAATGTTTGCCGATATTGTGATATGGTTTAATGGTTGCAATAATGCTGATCATATAAAATAGTAATAATAGTGGTTTTACCGACAGCAGCAATTAGAGTGGTAATCCCAGTAATCCTTACAATAGTAATAATGATAGTGAAAAATTAATAAATAATAATAGGACAGTACAAATAGTAGTAGTAGTTATAATGATGATAATAATAGCAATAAAAAAGAAAACAACAATAATAATAATAATAATAATAATAATAATAATAATAATAATAATAATAATAATAATAATAATTGAAATAAAATAATATAATAATACAATAATAAAATAATAAAGTTATAGATAATGACATTATCATTACTATCAATGACAGTGGAAGCAAAAGTCAGGTAACGGTAAAACATGGCAATATCAATATTATTAATAATAGTAATACTGTTAATTTCACTGCCGCAAATAATAATAACTATGATAGTAACAGCAGACATCATACCACCACTAACAACAATAGTGATCTTGATAAATGTACAGAAATGAAAAATAATTAAGTTTAAAATATTAATGATAGTAATAATAATTGATAATGATAATCTAAAAATAATCTAAAAATATATATAAAAATATTAATCAATGAATGGATAACAATATAAGGGGATATTAAAGGTAAAGAAAAATACAGAAGATTACAATTAGTATTAATCGTTGTGGGTATAATAATAATAATAATAATAATAATAATAATAATAATAATAATAATAATAATAATAATAATACCGCTACAGATAATACTACTAATAATAATACTACCAATAATAATACTACTACTACTAATGATAATAATTAATAAAAAGGTATAAGATGATAGTTGTGTTGACAAGGTTACCAGTTGATGGGTAGGTGAATTTTTTTTTATACATAGTAACAGCCTAGGGGGTTATAAATGGATTACTAAGAAGGTGTAATCTATTATGCCTACAGTTAATTTATGTTTTTTGTTTTTTGTTTAGAAGTTTGCCCCTGTCACTAAATTTAATTATTTCAAGTTTTTCTGTTAGGCAAAGGTAACAAGGTGAGTTTAGGGAACCACGGGAGCTAGTTTTTCTGATTGTGTTCCAGGTCACTGTTGGTGATTGGTTATTGTTGTATAGTTCCCAGTAATATATAGAAAGTGAGGTTCTTTTTTGATATGTAGGGTTATTAAAAGAACACTTATGTCCAGTATATCTTTCTTTGAAGGTATTACCAGCCATACCTATGTAGAATTTTTTCAGAGTTGGGTTTTCTTTAGTAGAGATTGTTGCTTGATATACTGATTGGGTAATTTGGGAATTTGGTTGTAATGGGCATTCTTTTTTGTTTGTGCAGTTACAGGCCTTGGTGATTGTTGTTTTTGTTGCGGTAGTTTTTTCATTTAGAATTTTATTGTTATGTTTTTTTATTATTTTTTCTAAGTTTTCGCCACAGCTATAGCTTAATTTGAGGGTGTTTTTATTAAAAGTTTTATGCAGTATATTGTTGGGAGGGAAGTGTAGATTAATTAAGTCTAAAAAATCTTTTACCGAGTTTGGTTTTAACCATGTTATTATATGGGGGTGTGAACCAAATAATTTTCCTACCCCTATTTATGCGTCTGTTGTTGGGAGGTGTAGGTTTGGTGAATTTAATTTGGGTGTTTTTGTATCCACTTTGCATTAACGCTTTATTGTAAAAGTCCTTATGTTTGTTAAAAATTTCTTCATTAGAGGAGTTATCACTAATTCTTTTTTCGATTGATCTGGGGATGTGTTGAATTATGGTTTTTGGGTGGTTAGAGAGTAGGTGGAAATAGATCGGATTGGCATTGTCTTTAGTATACGGTTCATAAGTTTCTTTATTTAAGTTGAATGTTACGTCTAAAAAATTAACTATTTTAATGTTAGATGTTATTTCAACTTTGAGATCTAATCTTTTCATTTCTCTAAGGATATTTGTTTTTACTCTTTCACATTTTTGTCCATTTGAGTTCTTTACTATTAGTAATCCATCATCCCTATATAGGCCTATGTCTTCAATGCTAATGTTTTTTGTGAGATTATATAGTATGTAAAGACCAACCAGATCAGTGACTTCTGCTGAATCCAGGGAGCCCATAGAAACATCAAAAGATCCAAATTGATTACTCTTAGTCCATTGTTCATGTTTACAGATTAGTACTGTATTTTTGCATTTTCTAATATAATATTAATATAATTTTCTAATCATATTGATTTCATCTACAGAAATATCAGATAGAAGTGTGGCAAAATCGATAAAGTTTTCGAAAAGTTCTTTAGATATAGATGGGTAATAATTAATAATGTCAAACTGGATGAACGAGCAATTAGTTTTATTTACTATGTTAAGGAACCAGTTTATTGTATCTGCAGTATTTATCCATTGATTTAGTTTATAAAATGTTTTTATCTGCTTATTTATTCTTTCTAAAAAATTTTTACTAATTTTCTATATTTCTTGTCTTGTGGGGTTAATAAGTCTAGTGGTTGGTTTAGTTTGGAAGTCAGGTTTATATATATATATATATATATATATATATATATATATATATATATATATATATATATATATATATGTGTGTATCGAGGCAGCATTTTTTCTTTAAGACACGTATTATTAAAAATAACCGACAATTTTTGTTTGGTTATTTTAGTGTTGATCCCTTCAATTTTCCGGATTCAAATCTTAATCTCGGAAGGAAATTGGCTGATGAAACTGCCATAGTGTACATGTTGGTCCAGAGTACTTTCTGACCCGTCTGGGTCCATCGTCAGTGGAATAATGACAAACAGGTAAAGACCTGGAGTGAGATTTATAATTAATTATGGCGGGAAAATTTAACTATGTTTATTAGGTATTATAAGCATTTAATAAGCATTAATTGAAGGGATCAACACTAAAATAACCAGACAAAAATTGTCGGCTATTTTTAATAATAATAATATATATATATATATATATATATATATATATATATATATATATATATATATATATATATATATATAAATGCTGTATATTAATTATTGTAAGTATTCCGAACAAGAAGAACAGATCAATCAATCAAACAGGCTTATTAAAAAGAGACATGCGATTACCTATTATAAAAAAAGAAACGGGCAGTTGTTTTCCGTGCTGTCTAATTTCCCATAGTCTACGGCAATGTCCATTGCACAACGTGTATCTCCATGCTCATGATTGAACGATTATAATGTGAATTCATCGTGAATAGACTCAAGTTTATAGTCTAGATTTAGTTAACCGGTGTAATCTGAAAATCATCTCAAATAATTTTTATTTTATTCCCGAGAATATTTGACACTTATATTTGTATAGAGGGGGGGGGGCGTATCAAATCGGCGGATGGGTGGGCAAAGAAAGTAAGGAGAAGTGTTATGCTGGGTGGCGGGTGCGAGAAGGGTAGAAAATAAAAAATAAAAAGGGGAAGAGTATAAACAGGGAGAGAAAGGCAGCGTGGTAGGAAAGGCATACTTGAAAGGAGTGGAATAGATATGGGTATGGGGTGGATGTTTTAGGAAGTATTTGCATGGTGGCCAAACATTTGTATTATTTCCTCGTAGATTGCAATTTTTCTCTTTGTGTCGATTTGAATGTTTAATATATGTTAGATTTCACAATTCTTTGCTTTCGTCTATAATTCATTATACTTCACATGGTTCGTTCATGATATTATTATTCTTTGCGTTTTTTTAAGCATGTGGTCATACAATAGTTTCACACTTTTTACGCATTGCATTATTGTCGTACTCTGCAATATCTTTCAAGCTGGGCCGGTTGAGCAGGAGAGGGTTGACAAGGCAGTGTTGCATCCTATGGTCCTCCTCTCCACATTCGTATATGGTTGGGTCAGTTTTGTAACCCCACCTAGTCACAGTAACTTTTGATCGCCCATTCCCGTTCTCAGACAGTTGAATGTTTTCCACTGGAGCCAGGGAGTTTCTGAACCGGGAGGGAGGGCATCAGACGGAGAGATTCCCATGTCAGTAGGAGAGGGGCTTCTCTAGCCGTATGGTCTACAGTTGTAGTCTGGTCTCTTCGTGAGATGTTGTTAGGGGTTCGACATGGCTGAGGAAGCTTCTCCTTGACTTCAATCGTTGAACCGTTGGTTCACGTCCATGAAGGAGATAGCGTTCATCACTGATCGCCTTTGTGATCTCTATTCGGCTGTTAACTTCCCGTCTCGCATCTGCAGTGAGGAGATGCAGATTGGTCAGGTTGGTAGACTTCAGGCAGCTAGTTGTTATTGCTATTTACCTTCCTCCCCACAAGGGCTAAATTTCACAAAAAGTCAAGTTAATGTAGGGTGTGGTCATTTCTGAACGCCACAAAGACATTCATTGCCAGTAATAATTATCTATAAAACTTCCCTCATCTCTAGAAAGATTTCATCGCTTTTGAATGAGGGTTGAACGGAGTCAACACTTTGATCCTAGCCAGAAAATCAAAAGAAATGTTTTTGCTTGACCGCCCTTTTCGCAATCATCTAAATTTAAGCTAATTGTCAATTATTTTGTTTATATTGCGAATTATCTATAGGGTCGTTTTTTGTTCATATTTAAGGAGAGACACCCCGTTTCGACATTTTTTGATAATCGTTACAAATCATTTTGCGACATTGCAACAGCCATTTACCATTGATTTATCGCTGATAATGACCCGTTTGCTTTCTCTAGAATTCGAGTTACAATAAGGCTACCGAAGATTCCAGTCAAGTGTAGGTCTAGATGCTGCTCTCCCTCTCCGGTCTTTCCATTTTCCTCGGCCCTTCACGCCCATTTTGTGTGGTACGAAATGCAAATAAAACAAAAATATAGAAATAATATTACACAAATCCAAATGAACTGTAACTACTAGAAATTTCTTAAACTGAAATTAACCCCCACCCACCCCACCCTCAAACAAAAGAATGGTGGCACCAGCCTCGACTTGTACTACACAAAATGGTAATGAAGGGTCAAGGAGAATGGAAAGATCGAGGATGGAAAGTACCATCTATACTGCCACTGGAAGGGTACGGGGAGCACTGGAACCTTGGTGAGGGTTATTGGCACTCAAATTGCATAGAAATTCAACGGTCGTTATAAGCGATAAGTCAATGGTAAACGGGGTTGAGATAACGCAAAATGATTTGCAATGGTTATTGAAAGAGACGAATAGTGATGAAAATTTGGGGTAATTTGTTGTCACTCAGAATTCAGATAACCCCACTTGTTATTACCAGTGAGCCGTAACTGATAATGACTTGTGTGAAAATTCCCACTGAGTAGTAGTAGTAGTAGTAGTAGTAGTAGTAGTAGGAATAATAATAATAATAATAATAATGATAATGATAATGATAATGATAATGATAATGATGATAATGATAATGATAATAATAATAATAATGATAATGATAATGATAATAATCATCATCATCATCTTGAGTGCGAACCTAAGTAGTCAGGTGACATGGACCACCTACAGGGAAGTTAAAATAGAATAACGCTGTATAAACACAACTAGAAAGGTAGAAATAATATTACCAAATCCAAGAGAATTGAAACTGCCAGGGTAGATAACATGTGAGAAAAATATCATAATATTCTCCGCCCAACAAAAGGCCTTATGACACCAGCATCGATCAGAAAATTGCCATGAAAGGTTTGGGAAGATTGAAATATCGAGGAGGGAAAGCACAATTCAGACCTCCACTGAAAGGACACGTAGTGTGTTGGAATCCTGGGAAGGGTTCTTGTCACCAAGATAAAGCCAACGGCCGTTACCAGCGATAACTGAATGGTAAACGGCCGTTACAAAAACGCAAAGTTATTTACGACGATGAACGAAATAAGCGGACAGTACTCGTAGTCTGAGGTAACACATGTTTTTGCCGGTGATTAATCAATGGTAATAACTCGTGTGAGAACTCCTAGTGGGTAAGAAATATTATCATTGTTTATAATAATAATAATAATAATAATAATAATAATAATAATAATAATAAGAAGAAGAAGAAGAAGAAGAAGAAGAAGAAGAAGAATTGTTATTATTATTATTATTATTATTATTATTATTATAATCATAATTATAATAATAATAATAATAATAATAATAATAATAATAGTAATCATAATAATTTAATATATAAAGTAGTGTTGGGACGATTATTTGGAATCGGGAAAACTGGAACTTTGTATATTATCAGAATCGGTTCTAAAAACGGTTCTAAAAAACGATTCTTTAATGAAAATTTTTTTTAACTTAATTTTTCATTGCTGGTACTAATGATAAAATGATAAATAATTATCGTTTTTAAAACCAAAATATACAGATTACAATAACATCAAAAACCATGTAAATTTATTTTACTTGTGTAAAAAAACAGACAAAAAAATAAAACTTTGCATAAATTCACAAGGTAACCTTTAAAAAAAATGCAGTTGATTTAAAGGGTTCCGAAAAATGTTTGCAAATTAAATAAAACATCTCTGTTAAGAAAAATACTGACAAATATCAGTGATAATTAAATTATAAGTAAAAAAAAAAAAATTATATGGTGGGATTTAGTCCGGTCCCTCAGCATCGGCAAACTCTATGAGAGGTGGTCGTCAAAAGTGCGGACAATTTGTGGAGTTGTATTAGGTATAAATGAATTAGTGAAGTTAAAGATTTTCACGGCTCTTTGTGAGAACGCATTTTGGCGTGTGCTCTTCTTTGATTTTGAACTAGTTGTAAAACAAAATGTCTAAAGATATAACAGGTTGATTGGGATGGAGATAGAAGGCAATACAATCAAAGACTAATACTAAAATGATTCTTGCTTATTGATATTATTGAAACCCTTTAGTAGTTTAGTTGCTACACTCCTAGACTAGTACACTCCTATGCCCGGTGGACGAGATATACAAACAAGTGCGCTTAAAGGGGCGGTAAGAATCATAAAAAAGATTTCTGTGTTGGAGTTTCTGAAATAGCGGATGAATGTCTGACATCCGGTAGATCTCCACTAAAAACAAAAAGATTAGAATTTTTTTTTAAAAGCGAAGAACCATGGAAAAGATAGTGAAAAATTGGCAACAGAAAAATGTAAGTTTATATGTTTTTAAAAACTATTTTAAAGTAATTTAAAATGTGTTTTATGAATTAAATATTTAATATTAACATTTTTTTTTTTAATTTTGTTTCAGATTTAAAATATAAATTTTAATGTAATGTAAAAGTTTCAAATGTTTTCTTTGTAGAAGTTAAGTAGATTCTTTTACTATATAAGGACGGAAAAGTATTATTATCATGGTAGTATTGCAGATAAACACCCTCAGCTAAATCACACACTCCTAAACAAAAATGAAATTCTACGGTTTTTAGGCGATTACGTGTGAACACGCTGAAAATCAATTTTAGGATTTAGAGTGGAGGATCAGTTTCACATGTAAATTTAACGTAAATGAACCCAATTTCCGAGCTATTCTAGCGTTTTGGAACAGTTAATAATAAAAATAGTTTGCTCTGGAAGATAAGTTCTGTGCGTTTTGTTTGGGGAGGGGTACTTTTAAAGCAATTATGTGTCGTTTTATGACCTTACTAGTAGGACTTAAGGTTAGTGGTAAAAGATTGAATGAACAACCCTAAAAATTTAGAATGAGACGGAAATGATGATCCTTTTACGTTAAATTTATATACGAAACTTATCCCTCACTCTAAATTCTAAAATATTTTTTTCTTATTTCTACCAAACATTTCTGAAAAGTAGAATCTCATTTTGGAGGGGCTGATTTAGTTGAGGGTGTTTAAATTTACTTCTCTCCCCACGACACAATGTCGTTTTTTTTATGTGGAGAATCTAGATCTACAAAAGGAGGAATTTACGATTGGGACAAAAATAAAAATTGCTTCAGTCTAGAAAGATTTGTCATTCACTGACCGAGGATAGAAAGGATAAAGTGTAGTATCAGAACAGATACTACACTTTTAATTATTTATTTTCTAAAAAAATCATATAGCATATTTTGACAAATTGACAAATTCTCACCAAAACCAAAAATGAAAGGAAAGGTTCTATTTTTTTTTTATTATTTGTTAATAAGTGCAATATGGTTAAGTTCGTAAAACAAAAACGTAAACAAAAACAAACAGTTTTTAGTTAACTAAAAAAATTAATTCTTTTTCAAACAAATATCTTTCAATTTAAGCATTATAATCTTGCTTCTCCTTCCTTTGAATATAGTTAATTAAATTCATTTACGAAGAAATGTTTACTTCTTTGAAATAAAATTAATTAATGAAGTGTTTTTTTTATTTTAATCCAGAATAATATTTTCCATAATACGACCGAAAAATATCAATAAATTTTTTGTCAATAATAAATTAATCAGTGTCAGATATCCAATTAATGCCCTAAAAGTCAATACAAAAATATCTGATCAAAAGCCCTTCAGGGTTACGAAAAAAATATCGGGTGAGTCAAATTCTTTGTGGTAGAATTATTCTCCGGTGGCAGATTCGTCGGAAAGGCTTTTATAAGATCGCTAAAATTCCATAAAATCCTATCACACGAAAGGAAATTAATTTATCTACAAGTTCACCAATGTGTATTATTTTTATAACTTATCTGTGAGATACAAAAAATTAACATTTTCTATATAAACGCTCTTAAATCGATGCAATTTAATTAACTCTTCCGATACGTAGGTCTATAGTTATGCGGCTGACTTTTTTATGGAAATCGCTCCAGACAAAACCAATTGATGTAAAGATTTAAAAGAAAAGAAAAAAATACTACTTCAAGGTCAAAAACTAGCCAACAATAAGTGCTAGATCGATAGATTCAGACCCAGAAAACAACAATTCTCCCCCCTTTATCAGAAACATCGCTCATCGAATGTGAGGAAAGCGAGAGTTACGAGGTTGCCAAAAAAACGAATTTTTAAAAATTATTTAATTACGAAATTAAACCCACCAGAATGCATTTCGGTTTCATTCGGAAACATGTAAACCATTTTAAGTATTTGTGTATAGTTAAAGAAAAAAGAATGCGTGACCTTCGAAATTTTAAAGGAATTTAGAAACATTTAAACTGTGGAATGGGAAATCATTTCTGGCTATCTTGGCAGATCATCATGTCTTTTCAAAGATTGGATGTTTATTTACATTTAATAGTTTGATAAATAGATATTTAAACAACATTACTTTACCATAATTAGTTATAGTTTTATAGCAATTTGGTTCAATTAATTATTTAATAGACAAATGATACTGTGATAATTATTGTAGATTGGATGTTTATTTACATCCAATAGTTTGATAAATAGATATTTAAACAACATTACTTTACCATAATTAGTTATAGTTTTATAGCAATTTGGTTCAATTAATTATTTAATAGACAAATGATACTGTGATAATTATTGTAGATTGGATGTTTATTTACATCCAATAGTTTGATAAATAGATATTTAAACGACATTACTTTAACATAATTAGTTATAGTTTTATAGCAATTTGGTTCAATTAATTATTTAATGGCCAAATGATACTGTGATAATTATTGTAGATAAGATGTTTATTTACATTTAATAGTTTGATAAATAGATATTTAAACGACATTACTTTAACATAATTAGTGATAGTTTTATAGCAATTTGGTTCAATTAATTATTTAATGGCCAAATGATACTGTGATAATTATTGTAGATAAGATGTTTATTTACATTTAATAGTTTGATAAATAGATATTTAAACGACATTACTTTAACATAATTAGTGATAGTTTTATAGCAATTTGGTTCAATTAATTATTTAATGGCCAAATGATACTGTGATAATTATTGTAGATAAGATGTTTATTTACATTTAATAGTTTGATAAATAGATATTTAAACGACATTACTTTAACATAATTAGTGATAGTTTTATAGCAATTTGGTTCAATTAATTATTTAATGGCCAAATGATACTGTGATAATTATTGTAGATAAGATGTTTATTTACATTTAATAGTTTGATAAATAGATATTTAAACGACATTACTTTAACATAATTAGTGATAGTTTTATAGCAATTTGGTTCAATTAATTATTTAATAGCCAAATGATACTGTTACAATTAAATTTAACTGTCAAAATCATTCAAAGTAAAATGGTAAATTAACAGACGGCATAGTTTTTTGAACAAATTTTTTAATCAAAACAAAAATGAAAACAAAAAGGCGCCCGGGCAACGCCGAATATGTACAACTAGTAGTAATAATAATGGCATCAGCATTGGGAACAAAAAGATTAAGCGATCCTCTCACTGAAGTGAAGTACAGGAAAGGGATTTCTCATATTGTTTGCCCCCGCTTCCGGTTGCCATATTTTATTCATTGATTTCATGTGACTTCATCGCCAGATTTCTAATCAAGCTGACACTGGCGGCTGACTGAATTTTTCCAACACCGTTAGTCTCTCATGGGAAATCAGCATTGCTTGTTCGCCAACTTTGAACCGTTTAATATCATTCTAACTGTAAGAGGAAGGGAATAAACGTATAATAGTCGTAGTAGTTGCAGTAACAGTTATGGAGTGGTAGTAGTAGTAGTAGTAGTAGTAGTAGTAGTAGTAGTAGTAGTAACTCTCGCGGTAGTAATTGAAAACGGATATTTATTATTGAACACGGAGGAATATGATGCTAACAGAATTGGGAAAGAAAGAGCAGGACTTACGACAAGAAAAGGGATTTTCGGTTGCGTTCACTTTTGAATAGATCAACGTTTCCCAACAGAAGTTCCCTTAAACCCTAAGATTTTGCAAAAAGGTCTCTAAGGATTCCGCAAAAACAAATGAGATAAACTAATACATTTTTGACTTTTTATTTAATTTCATATACGTAATATTACTAAACTCACACAATATATTCTTGGTTATTGTAATCCTGTAGTATAGACGTCATTCTATCTAACCTACTATATTATTAAAAAATTATAACAGTCATTGGGAATATATTTATTGGTGGCTGTATGATGCCAATGTGGAACCGGCTTCATTAGTAAGTGCGATTCATCAGCCGGGATTTGTACGTGACATGTTTCCCTGATTAACCTTATGTATTTTCAACATTGCCAGTAAAATGATAAATGAATAATAAACTGATACAGCAATTATCTCTTTTTGTTCTGTTTATACTTATATTATAGAGTGGTAACTTATGTTTATTTTTTACGTTTGAGTTTAAACATTTTTTGTTCTGAATGAAAACTTTCTGATGAAGTATCATAAACAAAAAGTATTTTAGTTAGCATTGCCTTTTGACAAAACGTATTAATGCTTTCTTAAACCGATTATTTAAACATTTATACTATGATAGTTATCACGTGACCTGCGATGAAAATAAAAATGCGAAGGATATGGTATATAAGTTTGCTTTCGTGCATATGTTCTTTGAGACATGTAATTTATTTTAAAGGTTCCGCAAGGGTGAACAGGTTGACAAATGCTTGAATAGATACAGGGCTGGCAAAAAGTCTAATGAATGCGTGAAATTTCACCAATCTTCCTCTAAAACCAATTCAACACGTTTAGTCAAATCCCTAACATTTTTGACTAATTGATGTTGTTTTTGATGAATTAGAATTCTTCTTTTTTTATTATTACATTTTCAATTAAAACGTTTCAGATAATTTGTAATTTATTATATAAAGGGCACTTGTGGGTGTGGGTGTGGGTGTGGGTGTCCGGCTAAAAGTTAAAAACTACAAAACAAAGATCCACAAAGTTGGTATATTCTTGATCAGCGTTGCCCGGAATGAATATTATCTAAAATATATTTTAAAATATTCATTCTTTGACCCTAAACTGACGCAGATTTTGTCAGGGGGTCTGTTTCCCAGCCATTAAATATAGGGGATTAACTCTGATTTATTTCACAGAGTTAATCCCCATTACGCCGACTCATTCCTCGAGTTGTCTGTGCGTATGTGTGTGTGTATGTCCAGAGATAGAAATGGGCTGAGTGGAGAAGAAAGAGCTGGTGGGGAGAAGGAAAGAGGAAACGGAGTATACAGAGATAGAAGTTTTAATAGAAATATGTTACACTTTTGCCCCGGGCAACACCAGGTAGCCTTGCTAGTAATCAATAAAAGTAACAATTACTTTCCTACAAATAAATGATTAAAGAAATTGATTTCCTTTTTTATTCCAGTGTTTATATCTAGTTCGCAAAGGTGCCATACGAGAATCTTAATTGAGTTATATAAGTGATGCGCCAACGACTAGTCTCTCCTTGTGATACAGGGTTTTAAAAAAGAGCCTCTAATCTAATAGGTCCCACGCTGTCTACCAAGCTCCAGCCCCTGTTCCATCGCCGCAATGTTGTATCCCCGTGCTTGTTTTACAAGTAATTCAATGAAATGTGCTCCGACGAACTTGCTGTACTTGTTCATCCTTTACGAAAATACATCCGATACGACCCGATAATCAACAAAATCGTACCCCTTCACTGTAGGAGTCTGCATATGTCGAAAAGCTTTATACTCTAATAGCTTCTTTCCTCGAACTGCTTGTCTGTGCAATTCTCTATCTGAACCGTTTCACCGACTGTACCAACATGTAGAAATTTAAATGTAATGTGAACAAACATCTAGCCGCAGAACTCTCCTCTTAGGATGCCTATGTAAATCTAGGGCTTAATTTCATAGTAGACCCTTACGTCTCAGTGGCAATATGTCTCGTTTGGCGTGAATATAAGTAAAACAAAAAAAGCAATCATATATAAAAAAAAAAAAAGAAGTGACAGATCGATACAAGATATGAACATAAACCTACAAATTTATGCGATAAAATTGATTGGTTGATTTGATTTGGTTTTACGGCATATCAACCTGTTAAGGGTTTTTTATATTCCAAGAGGTTTAATGATTTACGTTTAGTCCGTATTTTGCAATGAAGTTTTTTTTAAATTGTATTATATTAATGTGTGTGGGTTTTGGGGGTATGTTTGGTGTGGTTGTTATCTTTTGTTCGCTCTATTTCTTGTATGACTGTAGTTCTTTGAGAAAGGCTATAATGTTGTCTATTTTTAGCTTTCTCGGGTGCACTCTTTATGATGATAATAGTCTGGTGGTACTGTTGTCCAATTGAGGGTAACGTCATCATATCCTGTCGTGACGTGTTAGAATTCAGGTGGTTGACCTTGTTTTAAGATTAAAGAGAGGATAAGTCTCGTGCTAGATATACACACTCGAGACACTCTCACGTGTTCTCTATGTTTTCTGGGTTATAGATTCCATTTTCCTACGGATGGTTTTATTGGATGTGCTTGGTCATCTTTTAAAGGTGCATTTGTTTATGGTTTGTTTTCAGTCCGTGATTGGTATTTTTGTATGCAATTTTGTCTTAGTTGTATTGGTTGCTCTATCTACTCTATCTAGCAGAATATATTTTTGATAGGGTAATTATTTAATTTGATTATATAGACTACTATTCTCATTTTCGTTATTTTCAGAATGTTTCGGCTGATGTACTCGCCGACCATTTTTATGTGCATCGTTTCTAACTTTGGAATCTGAATGTAAAATTCGGCAACCTATACGTAATTTCGAACTGAACCCTCCATTTAATCCACGAGGTAGAATGTCTTCGTTCCGTCAGCCATGACCGGATAGAATGTTAATTAATTACTAATTTATTCTTATGTATTATCGTCTGTAGTAAGGATTGAACCTTCAACTTCCGGAAGACTGAAATTTAGAACTGATTGTAACTTGACACCTTTATCCCTGGCGACACGCTGTTGTGTTTCAACCTTGTGTCATGCATGGGAGTTCATAAGTTTATTTTGTGCTGCTTGACCTTGCACGCATCTTTCTATTATCTTGCCAGAATGAGGAAACACCGCCTGCAATTAAATTCTTTCATACCCCGAAAAAAGGACTGAGTCGAGACAAAACTTGTTGGAAAACAAAGGAAGTGTATTCTACTGGATCTTTGTTCCAAAATCACTGACTGGTGTGGTGGGAGAGACAGAGATATATCGATAATCGCTATATATTGATATTCTAGAGCATTTTAAAATTACATGTTCACACATGTTTGTTTCTCTCACCCATTCTCACTTTGAGCTCTGTGACGCCACATCCGTTTCTATTTCCACAGCCGAGACGAGCTTATCTCGATGTCACCAAATTGACTTCGACTAAACTTTCATTTCCTGTTATTTTCAACTAACTAAATTATATACTAGCGGGTCTACTCGCCAAATATTTAACAATGTGTCCATGTATTTTTTTCAAGTGTTAGTTGGTTAGTTGGTTAGTTGGATTTTCAGTAACGTCAGTGCTGATATATTTTTTATGGTCATTTAATGTCGAGAGCTAAGTTAAGGTTTGATAGTTCTGCACTGTATACGGAAGCTCCACGTGTGAGATTTTTCTTCAGTTTTGTTATTTCATGTATGGCTGCATATCCCACGTTTTCAATGTCCTTAGACCTGCCTGTGTACACCGGTGAGTGATCGTTAGATTTGTTTTTTATTATGTAGGATTCTTCTTGGAATGTTGAGGGATGAGTTTTTTTTGGTGGGGGGCATTTTCTCAATTGCATTAGAATGTTCAGTTGGTAAATCATCTACAGTGGGGTTAATATATCCAACTTTGACATCCGTGGGTTAGAGGTTAGGGTTAGAGGTTAGGGTTAGAGGTTAAAGGTTAGGGTTAGGGTTAGAGTTAATGTTAGAGGTTAGGGTTAGGGTTAGAGGTTAGAGGTTAGGGTTAGAGGTTAGGGTTAGAGATAGGGTTAGGGTTAGAGGTTAGGGTTAGAGATAGGGTTAGGGTTAGAGGTTAGGGTTAGAGTTAGGGTTAGAGGTTAGGGTTAGAGGTTAAGGGTTAGGGTTAGGGTTAGGGTTAGGGTTAGGGTTGAGATTAGGGTTAGGGTTAAAGTTAGGAATGTTAATATACAAGTTGACACCAATAAATGCCACCCATGGAATCGTTAATAAAATTCACAATCCTTTCTAGAATCCAACCATATTTGGTATAAATAAACTAGTCTATGCCGGAACTGTCAACCAAAAAACTTAGTGTGAATACTTTTGAATGGTAATTTTCTGTGATAAATGGCGATAGTTTACATTATAATATATTGCGATAAATTATTGTTGTTTCATTTTTCTTCAGTTTAAAGTAAATTTAATGGATATTTTGTAAAAAGAAAAGCCCCGCCGAAAACAAACTCCCACCAAACAAATGAAAAACACAGACAAAATGCGGTTTGTAGTGGAAAAGAAAACTTTGTTTACCTATTCTAGAGAATCGATTCATGTCTTTGAGTATTTGCATAAAAAAAATCGTTTCCCTTATATTTCTGTCCCCAAATAAACTCACACACTTTAACCTTAACTCTGACCTCTAACCCGACGCATGTCTAGACAAGACTAACAAAGGTAGATCAAGGGCGTGTGCGCGAACCGCACATTTTTTTTTTTTATTTAGAAAATTCTTTTTGCATTAGTGGCGGGGTTATTCTACTAAAGAGCCCTGTTTAATATTGGGTCTTTTATTGGTAGCAACTCCATTTGTTCTTCGCAATCTTTGTTCTCGACTTTTGGAGATAGTTGGGGCATACTCATTTGCAAGAATGTCTCAAAGATACAAAGGTGACATACTCAATCAGAGAATAAGTACTCATCCTGGTTGTACGTTCTGTGACACCAGCTTCTTAGAGAATTTTCGCTGATGATGCGTTATGCTCATCTCCGATTGACCGTTGTCACGTGTTTTTAAGAGCATTAATATTATAATTATTGTTGTTTAAGGTTTTTATTATTGGGTTTCTGTTTTGCTTTTTAATTTTATTTGATTCTTTTTTCATTACTGTTGTTTAGGAGAGGGTGTTTGTATTAGGGTTTGATACGACAAGCCGATTGCTCGGATCGAGCCTGTTTGACTGGAGTGTTGTAAGTCAGATGACTATTTAGGTTGCTCAATAAACAGGTGTTTGTTCTCTGACGTGATGGGTCGCCATTCACAGCCAACAGGTTTCCCAAGTGTGTGTGTGCAGTGTGTTACCACTCTGCAGATGTGTATTCTACAGAAGCGTATTCTGCAAACGGAGCGGCCAGTGCACTAAGAAAATAAGAACACAGACATATAGATATGAACATAGAGAGACTAACAGCTATGAAAAAAGCAGAGAGAAGGGGATGTATAAGACAATCCGAACGAACTGATAGATAAATAGATAGATCGATACATTTAGTTTTTAACGATTTCTCGTTGTAATTTTTAACACATTTACAACAATATTTTCCTTTTTTTAATGAAGGTAATTTAAAAAACTTGCCAAATCATTAGAAACATGTGTAAATACCGAACGTTAATCATAGACACACACACATTAATATATATATATATATATATATATATATATATATATATATATATATATATATATGAAAAATATAGGGAAAACAAATTAAACACAGGAATAAATCATCAAAAACGAAAGATTTACCGGTTTCCTTCGGATCAACGACCGTCTTCCGAAAAAATGAACCAAACGACACCGGTGAATCCCTCGTTTCTGATGATTACTTCCAGTGTTTAATTTGTTTTTTCTTTTGTCTCCACGGCATTTCATTTTATGATATATCATGTAGTTTAGCCTCATATATATATATATATATATATATATATATATATATATATATATATATATATATATATATATACGAGAAAAAACTACCCACCCTCCGGGCGGCAATTACATACGCTGTAGTCTTCTTTACAGAAACCAAAGAAGTAATTTTCATTTGTACATTTTAGTAATTTAGAGGAAAGTTTTAAAAAATGATGATTGTTGTAGTGTTATTTGATATATTCCAATATTGGGGAAATATACTGTGCATGAACATCATCAAATTTTGTTTTTAAAGGAAAAAACAGCAAAAATGTCAATTTATATGGTCTTTAAGATATTCAACGTCGATAAATTTTATTTTGTTTCAGCATAAAAATAAAAATCGAATATCCCATTAAAACTGGTTATATAATGAAATGAATGAACATAAGGGTTAAATGTCTATTGGTCAAATATTCCACTTTTATATTATTGAGTAATTCGAAATGGCTACTTTGAACTTTTAACTTTTATTATAAAAGACAGAAAAATACGTAAAGAATATTAAAGTAAATACTTTTTTTTGTAATTTAAAAAGATTAGAGGAGGTTTTTTTCTATGACAAATCATCATCATCATCATCATCATCATCATCATCATCATCATCATCATCACTACCAACATGTTAACTCCTTGGCATTTTGACTAGTAGCAAAATTTAGTATCTGTAATGAATCTGCACTTAGTTTTTTATGTTCTCTGTCAGTGAAGGAGAAATCCTTCTCGACCGAGGCAATTGAAATTTTTGTTTCAATTTAGAGTGCGCATTTGGAAGGAGTTGGATTCTCTGCACGTTAAATATTGACATTGTGCCTAACTCTGCTCTCGTGAGAGGAAGTAAATAGGAATAGGAACAGCAACAACAACCACAACAACAACAGCAACAAATTTATTTAAAAAATAATAAACGCATGTATTAATCATTATGATATTATGATAAACGAATTACATACTGACCCCCCCCCCCCCCCCAAGAAGGGGTTAATGCCTGGGAGGATGATATCATGACAACTGAATAGATATTACACTGACTCCCCACACACACAGAAAGCTGGTAATCCTGAGGAAATGGTATCGTGAGGAATGAATATATACTGTACGGCCTTTCACCCGAAGAGGAAGTAATGCCTGGGAGGAATTATCATGACGAATGAAAATATACTACAGAGAATTAAATAAGCATAAACCGTTTTAATGTCAATATAGTTAGAATAGGTGGGAAAAACATTTGCATTTATTTATTTAGATAACATTAAAAACCATGGCAAGTTTCATTGTCCACGTGAAACGCTTAAATTAAAATTGGCTGGAAATAATATAGTCGCCATCTTTATAAAATAAGATGAATATGCTGGCTAAAGAAGGACGATAACTTTCATAATGTTCTAGTTAAAAAAGACGTGTTTATTATAAACTTGAGTTATCATTCTTCCTTAGCTAGTATTATGGTGAACGAACATATACTACACTGATCCACCGCCTGACAAAGGATAATATCATAATAAACGAACACGACTTCCCTCCACCCAAAAAGGAGGAAGTCATTCTTGCGTGGACGATCTTATGAGAACAGAACAGATACTACACTACCCCCCCCCCCTTAAAAGATATTCTGACTAAATCGAGTCTTGGGGATTTTTCATTCTGGGAGAATACCCCTGTACACACCCTTAAAAACGGAGGAAGTAATTCCTGGGAGGACAGCCTTATGACAACAGAACCGATACTACACTACGCCCATTAAAAAAATATTCCAATTTAATCAAATTTTTTCTTGTTATTTTTAATTTAAAAATGCCTAGTAACAAAAAATAGTTTTATGGTTCCGTGGCCTTTTGGCTAAGATCAAAGTGTAGTATCTGTTCGACATCCCAGCGATATTTGACACTTTACTAAAGCCGGAAGTAAATTATCTCCCTTGAAAATGAAATCCTAAATAAGTTTTTAAACGCTATCATTTTTTAATAAAATCTCTTTATTTAATTTTATTTATAATTATAATAATAGTACTATAGATAAAATGATTGCGTATGTAGAAGAAAATGTGACAATACAAAGTAGAAAAGTATATTACAGAATATTAATTTATTAAAAACTTAAAAATGAATATATATGCAAATAAGCAAAATCGAGATTTGTTTGAGTCAGTAGGAGATGCCTATATCTAGGATATTTCAATATATTACTATATCATTAGAATTAAATAATCCTAACGTGTTTTGATGTCAATATAGTTAGGAAAGATGGAAAAAAAACTTTCGCATTTATTCATTCATGTAGAATGTAAAATATATACACTTGATTAGTCTTTTGAAGACTCGTCAGTGTGGCTTTATCTAACTAACTGATCGACTGCGAGGTTCGAACCTCTAAACTGCTAGTCACCAATGAATGTGAAGCCCGACGTCTTAGTTGTCTCGGTCGACTTGCTTGTTGTTACAATGCGGGAGAAATATACCGTATTTAATTACGCTAATCGGTTTCGCTAGAGGATTTAATTACGTACGGTGAGAGTCTTGAATATTAGGTAGAAACTCTTTTTTTACATAAGAATGCCCCCCACACACATATATATATATATATATATATATATATATATATATATAATGTATCAGTTGTAGTTCCTGTTCATTTGTTTGTTCACGAACTGCTGCTAAAGTTTTATATATAGACGCTATGTGGTTCCTACATCTACCTACCTGGAAAATGCAGCAGTCAAACCGGACATAGTCATATTAAGTAAGGCAGAAAGAGAGTCAACACTGATTGAGGTGAGTGTTCCAAATGACAGTGGCTTAAACAGAGCAGAAAGGGAGAAGGTGACAAAATACCAAGGCCTAATGCATGGTATGAAGAGAAACTGGAACCTCAAAAACATCAACATTATCCCAGTTATAATAGGAGCTAAAGGCCTCATGAAGAAACATTTCAGAAAGTATGTGGAAAGTATTCCCGGAAAACCAAGTGCAAAAGAAATCCAAATAATTGCACTTAAGGGAACGGCCAAAATCCTTAAAAGAGCACTCGGTTGGAGCCTCTAAATAGCATGTGATGGTCTGGCATTTGGAAGAATGCCTCGTCCCTATGCTAACGAACACAGAAATAAGAAAATCAAAAAAAAAAAGTGAAACTACATTAACCAAAGTACTTAGATAAATGTATTTAATTGATTCAAATGTGGTACAACATTACCATCCATAAACAGAAAACATGTGTTACGTTATTCTATTTTTAACTTGAAAATTATAGAAATTTAAAAAAAATATGAATAGAAAAATGTTAATAACGATTTCAGGGCTTGGAGCAGGATTTCTGGAAAATGCCACCTCTGCTTCGAGGGGGTTAAAAACTTTAAATTTACCGAAATATAAATTCTAATAAAAATTCCTTTACTTACACCCCCTCCCTAACCCTAACCCTAACCCTAACCCATACCCTAACCCTAACCCTAACCCTAACCCATTCTCACCCAATAAATGCTGAGCACTTCCTTGTGCTCGTCCTCAAATATCGAACGTGTTATGGGCTGTGGGGCACATGACGTAGGGTTCCGCATTCAATCCCGGGCAATGCTGGATCTTCCTGCTACATATGAATAAAGTTACTTGTTAAGCAAAAAAGAAATTCTGTCAGAAGTACACTTTTAATAAAACTAACAAATATATACTTCCCCCTCCGGTCGCATATTTTTTGCTCGATTGGGATGATTATATAATTGGGAAAGAACGACATGTAATACATAATTAAATCAAACTAAGTTGTTTTGAACTATTAAAATAATTTCCAACGCTATTCATAGTGTTTACCTATTCATTTTTTTTATTTTCGCTTATGTTTAAATTCATGTTTTGAAACATGATGTAAATCATTAATTTATGACGTTACGCCAAACCTATAATTATTTTGTCAATATAATGTTTTAAGCTATTTTTAGTAAAAAAAAAATTCAAATAGGTCAGTTAGTAGAAACTCAGACTGAAAATCCCAAGGTTTCGGTTTCGATTTCCGGTCATGGCATTCGCTTTATTTGTTGATAATTTATTAGTTACTATTAATGTAATATTCTCCATTTCTAAAATCTGTTAAGATCTCTGATATTTCGAAATTAGGCAAATTCCGCCATCTATTTATTACGTTTAAAAAAATTTGTGACTGACAGACGGACATTATTTTTATTTATATAAAACGAAAATTCACTCCGATTTTCCACCTTTTTGTAACTTTTTTATTCGGTGGATTTCTCCTCTTGTCACCTATCGCGTTTTAACTACTTTTTCGGCTCATTATAACTGATTATCCCTCCTTCTTTTCAACTCATAAATTGACAAATTCATACGCTTATTGAATCCAATTTTCTTCTTCATTATTACGAATCGCCTCCTTTCTCTTCTGTTTGATTTTTTACTGAACCCCCCCCCCCCTGTTATCATCGTTCAGTAGTTTTATTCTTTTATCTAATATCTAAAAATAGTAATGAGATCCTGCAGGTTTTCATGTACGCAGATCGGGTTAAACTATAAGTTTCACAGTTAATAATTTCTATATTAATAAAATTGTGTGACCACTTCTCGTGTGTCTTCGTATGAGTGTGTTTTTCAACTCTACGTGGCTTACTCATTTCTTATTATTTAATATTAATCGAATATTTATTGAAATAAAAAAATTC
>OY744515.1:14918803-14941303 GCA_963556195.1 Sepiola atlantica
TAATTTTTTTTTTTTTTTTTTTTTTTTTTGTGTGGTAGTGCACAATATCACTCATTAAAATGAATGTGACAATCACTATCCCTGTGACAGGACCACAGGCAAAACAAGCCTGGGCCTGGTGTGGCCACACACACCAAAAATATGAATAATGCACAATAATATAAATACAAGCCGTGGGACTCAGGAGAAAGACCTGAGTGTCATGATGGGCAGGTGCTCCCTCGTTAGCCAACATGGGGGACCCGGTCCGCATCCTGCGAATGTTGGCCCTTCTCATTTCAGAAACAAGACAACGGACAAGAACCAGGTAAGTAACCTCTCTGATTCCAGGTACGACAAGGACACAGACCAAAGACAGCAGAGCGAAAACAACAAACTGAAAGGATATAGAAAGAAATGGACCACGAAAGAGAACAGACTGGTGATGGAGTGCTATTATAAAAGCCGCTACCCTACAGAAAGAGGCTACCGAAAACGAATGAAACATCTATGGGACATTGCTAGTGACTACCATACAACGGAACAAAGGATAGCAGATCAAGCAAGACAGATCCTCAAGCGAGGATGGTTCTCGGAGATGGAACTGACGGAAATCAGACAGAAGGCTAATGGCGAAACGGAGCAAGAAACACCACCAAAGGAGAGACCACAGAAAGAGGACGAGCAAAACATACACACTGAAACTGAAGAGATTGAAGACTACGGAATCACAGAACCAGGGGAGATAGAAGACTGCAGAACCACAGAACCTGCTGAGATAGAACTCAACGAAAAAGAAGCAAGTGAAATAGAGAACATTAGACGATACATGTTAGAAAACAAAACAAAACTCCCATCTCTCAGGAATGAAGTAGCGAAGAAGTTACAAGCAGAAACAGAAAGAGTAAACAGACTCCTCACACACATCCCAACAGAAACTATTACAGACCTAAACAACCTGATATATGCTGGGGCAAAATTGGTAAGTATGAAACTAAGAAACGAAGAGAATGGACAAAAGAGAGGACCGACAAAACCTGGATGGGAAATCAGACTGGAAACCCAGATCACCAAACTTCGGAAAGAAGCTAAAACCGTGAACAGAAGGAAGGAGGACATGAAACGATTAAGAAGCAAAAATCAGAAACGCAAGGAAAAACTAAATGAGAAACATGAAGAAATAAAACAAAGGATAGCAGCAATAGAAGGAAGATTGAGACGATACAGGTACAAATCAGAACAGAGCAAACAGAACAGGACCTTTGAAAACAATGAAAGCCAGTTCTACAAAAACGTAAATGGAGAAAAAACAACAACAGAGTTACCGAACCCAACAGAAACAAAACAATTCTGGAGCAAGATATGGGAAGTACCAAAAAAGCACAACAAGAATGCCCAATGGTTGAAAAACATGAGAGATGAACTGCAGGAAATCGAAGAAGGAACCGAAACAGAAATCAACAAAGAAACAATCAAGAAAACCCTTAAAAAAATGGCAAACTGGAGAGCACCAGGCCACGATGGAATACATGCATACTGGTTTAAAAAATTCACGACCCTGCATGAAAGAATAGCGCAGAAACTGAGCGGATGTATCCATAAAACAGACGTACCAGAATGGATGACGGAAGGAAGAACAACACTAATACAAAAAGACCCCAAAAAGGGAACGACCCCCGGCAACTACAGACCGATAACATGTCTACCAATAATGTGGAAAATTCTCACAGCACAACTGAGAGAACAAATCTACCAATCCCTGGACAATCGTGGACTGCTCCCCGAGGAACAAAAGGGATGCCGGAAAGGACAAAGAGGGGCACATGATCTACTATACATTGATCAAAAGACCCTGAAGGAGGTGAAGAGAAGACAAAAGAACATAACCATGGCATGGATTGACTACAAGAAAGCCTACGACAGAATCCCCCAAACATGGATAATTGAATGCTTAAAGATATACAAGATACCAGACAGGATTATTAATCTCATCCAGAAAGCGATGGAAACATGGAGACTAAAACTGACAGCCGGAGGACAATACCTGTCTGAGATAAAAATACAGAGAGGCATTTTTCAAGGAGACTCCCTATCACCACTACTGTTTATAATAGCCATGATGCCACTCAACTACATACTCAGAAAGTGTGATGCCGGATACAGGTTTACGGATACAGAACAAAGAATAAACCACTTGATGTACATGGATGACCTTAAACTGTTTGCAAAAAACAAAAAAGAACTGGAAAAGCTGATAAACACAACCAGGATATTCAGCCAGGATATCCAAATGGAGTTTGGAATAGAAAAATGTGCACTGCTAGAGATCAAAAAAGGAAAACTGGAGACGACAGAAGGTATAGAACTCCCCAACCAAGAGGAGATGAGGGCGCTAGGAGAACAAGATAGCTACAAATACCTGGGAGTTCTGGAAGCAGACACAATCAAATATACAGAAATGAAAGAGAAGATTGGAAAAGAATATCTACGAAGAACAAGGAAACTCTTAGAAACTAAACTATATAGCAGAAACCTAGTAAAAGGGATAAACACATGGGCTGTATCACTAATAAGATACTCTGGACCATTCATAGGCTGGACCAAAGAAGAACTCAGGCACCTTGACCAAAGAACAAGAAAACTAATGACTATGCACAATGCTTTGCACCCAAAAGACGACACGGACAGACTCTACGTGAGAAGAAATGAAGGAGGTAGAGGACTGGTAAGTATAGAAGACTGTGTGGAAGACACCAAAAAAGAGCTGGAGAAATATGTAACCCAGAACACGGAAAGACTGATCACCACAGCAAGAGACACCAGCCCAACAAACAACCCCGGAAGCACTGAACCCAGAAACAAAAAGACAAGAAAGGAAAAGTGGGAAGAAAAACAACTACATGGACGCTTTATAAGACTCACAAGCGATGAAGCCAATGAAAACAGCTGGGCATGGCTAAGAAAAGGAAACCTGAACAGAGAAACGGAATCTCTGCTGACGGCCGCACAGAACAATGCGATTAGGACAAACTTTATTAAAGCAAAGATAGATAAAACCCAGGAAAACAGCAAATGCAGATTGTGTGGACAAAGAGACGAAACGATAAATCATATAATAAGTGAATGCAGCAAGCTAGCACAAAGGGAATACAAGAACAGACATGACAGCATGGGGAAAGAAGTACACCGGGAAATGTGCAAACAACTGAATTTCGAATATGCAAGAAAACGGTACAAACACAAACCAGAAACTGTACTAGAAAACGAAAAACACAAAATCATATGGGATATGAATGTACAAACAGACAAACCCATAACAGCAAGGAGACCGGATATGATAATAATCAACAAGAAAGAAAAATCCTGCAAAATCGTGGACTTCGCCGTTCCAGCAGACCACAGAGTGAAGATCAAAGAGACGGAAAAGAGAAGCAAATATACTGAACTTGCCAGAGAATTGAAAGGAATATGGAACATGAAGAAAGTCAGTATAACACCAATAATCATAGGAGCACTAGGAACAGTCCCCAAAAACATGGAGAAAAGACTAGGAGAAATAGGAATCAAAGGGATAACTGAGACCATACAAAGGACAGTAATGATCAAAACAGCTACAATCCTGAGAAATGTCCTCGAATGCGGAAACCAACCCACATAAGCAACGAATGGAGAACAAACACACGGAAGCACAAAACAGAACCGGGCGCAAAATACAACCGCACGAGAGGCGCAAGCATAGGCTGACGCCACGAAAATTATAGACAGAGGGTCGAGGAGGGAAAGCGCAAAACCAGACCTCCACTGGAAGAGCGCGGACAGCTCTGGGACCTTGGGAAGGCTTGTTGCCACTCGGGCCCCAGAGGGGACCAATGGCCCTTATCAGCGGGAAATCGTTGGTAGGTGGCTGTTGCGATTACCGCAAGATCATCAGCGGTGATGAACGAAAAGAGGTGGAGCATACTGGAGGCCTGAGGAGACTTGTTGTCACTCAGACTCTAGGGAATACCACAGGTTGTCGGCAGTGGGCGATCACTGACGACGACCAGTGTGATAACTCCTAGTGAGTAAAAAAAAATAATAATAATAATAATAATAATAATAATAATAATAATAATAATAATAATAATAATAATAATAATAATAATAATAATAATAATAATAATAATAATAATAATAATAATAATAATAATAATAATAATAATAATAATAATAATAATAATAATAATAATAATAATAATAATAATAATAATAATAATAATAATAATAATAATAATAATAATAATAATAATAATAATAATAATAATAATAATAATAATAATAATAATAATAATAATAATAATAATAATAATAATAATAATAATAATAATAATAATAATAATAATAATAATAATAATAATAATAATAATAATAATAATAATAATAATAATAATAATAATAATAATAATAATAATAATAATAATAATAATAATAATAATAATAATAATAATAATAATAATAATAATAATAATAATAATAATAATAATAATAATAATAATAATAATAATAATAATAATAATAATAATAATAATAATAATAATAATAATAATAATAATAATAATAATAATAATAATAATAATAATAATAATAATAATAATAATAATAATAATAATAATAATAATAATAATAATAATAATAATAATAATAATAATAATAATAATAATAATAATAATAATAATAATAATAATAATAATAATAATAATAATAATAATAATAATAATAATAATAATAATAATAATAATAATAATAATAATAATAATAATAATAATAATAATAATAATAATAATAATAATAATAATAATAATAATAATAATAATAATAATAATAATAATAATAATAATAATAATAATAATAATAATAATAATAATAATAATAATAATAATAATAATAATAATAATAATAATAATAATAATAATAATAATAATAATAATAATAATAATAATAATAATAATAATAATAATAATAATAATAATAATAATAATAATAATAATAATAATAATAATAATAATAATAATAATAATAATAATAATAATAATAATAATAATAATAATAATAATAATAATAATAATAATAATAATAATAATAATAATAATAATAATAATAATAATAATAATAATAATAATAATAATAATAATAATAATAATAATAATAATAATAATAATAATAATAATAATAATAATAATAATAATAATAATAATAATAATAATAATAATAATAATAATAATAATAATAATAATAATAATAATAATAATAATAATAATAATAATAATAATAATAATAATAATAATAATAATAATAATAATAATAATAATAATAATAATAATAATAATAATAATAATAATAATAATAATAATAATAATAATAATAATAATAATAATAATAATAATAATAATAATAATAATAATAATAATAATAATAATAATAATAATAATAATAATAATAATAATAATAATAATAATAATAATAATAATAATAATAATAATAATAATAATAATAATAATAATTATTATTATTATTAATTTGGTAAAAAAAAAGAAACAAGGAGATTAGTAAAAAAAAAAAAAATGAACCAAAAATGTAGGTAAAATGACTCCCGGGCAACTCCGGCTTGGTATGGCTAGTAATTTATAATATTTCCCCTGATTATAATAGAACATAACTAGATCTCTTTTCAAACTAACCTTTGACATCATTGTGAATGGCTTGTGAAAATCTGGATGATATGCGCACGCGCACAAATGCCATACTTGATAGAATGTCAGTTCTAATGTCCGCCATTACTCCCATTGTGTGTTCATTCAATGATGTCGCATTGATTTCAACTGCTCCGCTTTCTCGTTTGCTTGGCTATCGAGCACCACTACCACCACCAACACCACCAAAACACACACACACACACACTCATGCACGGACAATGTCAAAAACAAAAAACTGGTAGAAGAACAGAGATTACTAAATTCGACAGATTTAGAGCAGGTTTTAGAAAAAAATTATTCATACTCCATTAATTCACTGACACAGCATAATAAATATTTTTTATACAGTTTTGTGATGCCAGCAGCGTCCCGACCTATTTTGATTTGGTTACTGGTGGACAGTTCAACTATGCATTCGATTCCCAGTTTGACTCACTCACGGTAAAACCCTGATCTATTCCGTTGGGTATACCAGGAGAGAGGGAGGGGTAGAGAGAGAGAGAGAGAGAGAGAGAGAGAGCATAACAATAACACTCAATCAAAATCGGCCATTGATAAATATATAAAAACAAACGAAGATTCTCTCTATTTGCAGATATAGAAGCAAATAATGGTTGAACGTATTATTTACTAAAAATAACTTCATTTGTTCCCATCTTTGCTGGAAAAGAAATGTTTTATTGAAGAGCTTTAGTCAGTATTTAATGTTCTTTTGTGTTCACACATAAATGTCAAATCAATGCTATGGGTAAAAAATTATGTTCAATTGACCGGGCATAACCAACTCTTACAATAAGCATGTCATAAAGCAGACAAATAAAACTTTTCTTACAGATTTCGTCAAGAAAGTTTGGTGCAACTTTGGAAAAGCCCCAATAAAGAAAAAAAAAATTAAAAATATAACGACATATTGGTATTATGTATGTGTCCGTGACGAAACAAAGACATCGTACACCAAAAATTACGTAAATTGAGCAAGTAGTTTTTTTTTTATCACACAAAATCAAATTTTGTCATTTTTTTCCATTCTAGCTTGTCACGCCGCCATCTTTCATAAAACAAGGGACGTAAGTCAGACCAGCGTTAAAAGCCCAGATTGTCGTGACAAGCGAGCGTGGAAAAAAATGACAAAATTTGATTTTCCGTGATAAAAAAAAAACTACTTGATCAATTTACGTAATTTTTGTGTCCGATATCTTTGTTCCGTCCCGGTCACATCCATAATACAGGTATGTATTTATTATTTGTTTTTCTTTATTGACGCTTTTCCGAAGTTGCACCGAAAGTTTAACTTTCATTCTGGGTCATCAATTTGTGTATGCGTGTATTAGCAGACGTCAATACCCCGAAAACAATTGTACAAGCATTTTGAATAGTAATATTTAAGAACATTTATACAACTCGGTTTTACGTTTAAGATTAACATGAATTCCCTACAATGTCACGCTTTATGATAACAGTACGATAATTCGATCACGTGCCTTTATATACGGCCATGCTAAGCATTAATTAAACGCAACATGCAAGCGAATAGATAGATAGAGAGAGAGAGAAATAGATAGATAGATAGATAGATAGATAGATAGATAGATAGATAGATAAGAATTAATAGATATGTAGATATGTATTTTTATGTATTTATTTTTATTGGTGATTGTAGCGTTCGTTGTTATTTTGCTTACTATTATTTCGATTGTCTCACTTTCCTAAGTGATTAAGATGCAGAAAATTGCATTATTAGTCGCCCTTAACTTCATAAGACGTACTTTTTTCCGTTAATATATATTTTTATTTATTTTATACGTACATAAAAGTAATCCATGGACACGTGTTTCTGGCTAACAGCCGTCATCAGCATGGCTAACTTAGACTTCGATATTGATGTCTATAGTCCAGCGTTCTACCACTGGACCAAGACGCTCTGTCTAGAAATATGTACGATTTTTATCACCTAAATATTTAATGTATTTTTATGTAATTATTTTTATTGGTGATTGTAGCGTTCGTTGTTATTTTGCTTACTATTATTTCGATTGCAGAAAATTGCATTATTAGTCGCCCATAGGACGTATTTTTTCATAGGACGTATTTTTACCGTTAATATATATTTTTATTTATTTTATACGTACATACATAGATATGTAGATAGATATGGATAACACCCTTCCCGTGAATCCAACGTTCAAACACCTCGGCCTGACATTCTCAAGCAACATGAATTGGAATGAGTACATAGAAGATTCTGACAAGTCTGCTGCAAAGAAGGAAGTCTCCCTATACCGGTCTAGAAAACTTCTCATGTCTGTCAGTATCCCTTATCTCTATAAAGCCACTATTCGCTCGTGCATGGAGTATTTTTGAATGTAAAGTGAACAAATATCTTGTTTCCCAACTATCCACCTATCTTGCCCTATATAAATCTGGCCGCTATCACAGTACCCCTTATGTCTCAGTAGCAGTTTTCCTTGTTTGAGGTCAACAAAAGTTTTTTTTTAAAAGATAGATACTATCGTCGGTCATTTTGAGCTACGAAGGATGCACCTGTCATTTAATCTTTGGGTACTTCTGCAGTTTACGGACCGTGCTGAAATAATAACGTTATTATTTAGAAACCCATTCTTAACATAGAGAAGAGGGGTTTGTAAACTATTCTGCACTTTCACTTCACAATTTAATGAACAAAAGATACCGCAAAAATTGAATTTAACTTGAAAATCATATCTAAAAAATAACACGGTCCGTAAACTGCAGAAGTACTAATTTTTTCCGATTAAATAAATAATTAGTTTCTGGATATGACCTTAATGTAACGGCGGTGGAACCCAGTATGGGAGCTTTTGAAAGTCCTCTTACACGCAAGTTTATGTTGAGCCGGAGTTCTGGTATCTACCAGGATTCCAGCTATGGGTTGAATAAAATTTCTGTTAGATAAGACAGGAAATTTCTTTGAACACCCTTGGTTCAAGATGTTCGACCCTACACCACTGTACCAACCCGACATCCATCTTCCTCCGTTTTTTCTACTTTTTTTCTGTCTACCATATTTCCAAAAGCTACTAACTACTCAATCACGTTTCCGTATTTGGTATATAACATGACACTACAACCGGTGCTAAGACCCAAATTTAAGAGTTTGGGAGAATCTAGAGAGACCTTTAAGTAATTATTATTACCAAGTTACTCTCACACGGAGTCTTAGTAACTTTCATGGTTCCATCTATAAGTTAAATAGAGTCTATCAATTAGAGACTATTTATTTACAAAATATTCGCTGTTATGGCGGTGTGGCCTTGAAGGACCGATAATAATCAAACACAGTGGTATAATTAACCAGCCGCGCGTGCGTGCCCCCCCCCCCTCTGTATGTGACTCGATGTGGCGAGTGTAAAATGCAATAAATTTGGGCAATTTGGGGCATTTTTGACCCCCTGGGGGCGCGAACCAGAATTTTTCTGAGGTCAAGGCTGCTCATTTTATATCCAGAACGTTATGGGAGAAAAGGGTAATTTTTGCCATTTTGGGGGCTTTTTACCCCCTAGGGGCGCGAACCAGATTTTTTCCAAGGTCAGCGATACTTATTTTCTATTAGGAACAATTGCCTCCACATTTTGGCCAAGTTTCAGAAAAATTGAATGGATGGATGAAAAGTTATTGGGCAAAAAATGTCATTTTTTGCCATTTCGGGGCCTTTTGATCCCCTGGGGGGCTAACCAGATTTTTTTTTAACAATCGGAGAATGTCATTTTCTAATCTGACCAAAGTTACAACTTCATGCAAAATTTCAGAGAAATTCAATGGATGGTTGCGGAGAAAAATCCGGACGGACGGACGGACGGACGGAGGGACGAACGGACATGCTTCAAAACATAAGTCCCCCGATTTTATAAATCGGGGGACCAACAAAATTATGTTACAGAAAGTATGCGTCCGATTCTGTGGCCATAACTTTCATCAATAACTGTTACGACGTAACTGTATTTATGGTATCTGGGTAAGTCCATTTATTTCCGAAATACACCATATAATTCGCTTGAAAATCAAATTAATCTATAAACAATTCGTATACAAAATCGAATCTTTTAAATATTAAAAGATATTAGAAACTTTAAAAATAACTTCTTTTAGAAACCGTAGCGTAAAACAAAGCAACCAAACTAAACCATTAATAATTGTTTATTTTTATCCTTGCGTGAATAACATATCAATCAATACTATCGGGACCAGTGGAAATGCCACGGTGCGTTCTGCCTATAGCTGTATAATTTACTGTCAATAATAATATCCCTCTTGAAATAATAAATATCAGTCATAATCAATACTATTAAGAGATAAATTACTCTTTCTTTTTCTATAAAAATAATTGTCATTGTCAGCTAAATAATTTTAAATAAATTAAATTAATATGAATCTTCTATATCTAAATTTGTAGCAATGTAATTCTTGTTAAACCAATAAATAATTTTAAATAAATAAAATGAATATGAATCTTCTATATCTAAATTTGTAGCAATGTAATTCTTGTTAAACCAATAAATAATTTTAAATAAATAAAATGAATATGAATCTTCTATATCTAAATTTGTAGCAATGTAATTCTTGTTAAACCAATAAATAATTTTAAATAAATAAAATGAATATGAATCTTCTATATCTAAATTTATAGCAATGTAATTCTTGTTAAAACAATAAATAATTTTAAATAAATAAAATGAATATGAATCTTCTATATCTAAATTTGTAGCAATGTAATTCTTGTTAAAACAATAAATAATTTTAAATAATTAAAATTAATATGAATCTTGTATATATAAATTTGTAGCAATGTAATTCTTGTTAAAACAATAAATAATTTCAAATAAATAAAATGAATATGAATCTTCTATATCTAAATTTATAGCAATGTAATTCTGGTTAAAACAATAAATAATTTTAAATAAATAAAATGAATATGAATCTTCTATATCTAAATTTGTAGCAATGTAATTCTTGTTAAACCAATAAATAATTTTAAAAAAAACAAAATGAATATGAATCTTCTATATCTATATTTGTAGCAATGTAATTCTTGTTAAAACAATAAATAATTTCAAATAAATAAAATGAATATGAATCTTCTATATCTAAATTTGTAGCAATGTAATTCTTGGTAAACCAATAAATAATTTTTAATAAATAAAATGAATATGAATCTTCTATATCTAAATTTGTAGCAATGTAATTCTTGTTAAACCAATAAATAATTTTTAATAAATAAAATTATCATGAATCTTCTATATATAAATTTGTAGCAATGTAATTCTTGTTAAAACAATAAATAATTTTAAATAAAAAAATTGAATATGAATCATCTATATCTAAATTTGTAGCAATGTAATTCTTGTTAAAACAATAAATAATTTTAAATAATTAAAATTAATATGAATCTTCTATATCTAAATTTGTAGCAATGTAATTCTTGTTAAAACAAAAAAGGATTTTAAATAAATAAAATGAATATGAATCTTCTATATCTAAATTTGTAGCAATGTAATTCTTGTTAAAACAATAAATAATTTTAAATAATTAAAATTAATATGAATCTTGTATATATAAATTTGTAGCAATGTAATTCTTGTTAAAACAATAAATAATTTCAAATAAATAAAATGAATATGAATCTTCTATATCTAAATTTGTAGCAATGTAATTCTTGTTAAAACAATAAATAATTTTAAATAAATAAAATGAATATGAATCTTCTATATCTAAATTTGTAGCAATGTAATTCTTGTTAAACCAATAAATAATTTTTAAAAAACAAAATGAATATGAATCTTCTATATCTATATTTGTAGCAATGTAATTCTTGTTAAAACAATAAATAATTTCAAATAAATAAAATGAATATGAATCTTGTATATATAAATTTGTAGCAATGTAATTCTTGTTAAAACAATAAATAATTTCAAATAAATAACATGAATATGAATCTTCTATATCTAAATTTATAGCAATGTAATTCTTGTTAAAACAATAAATAATTTTAAATAAATAAAATGAATATGAATCTTCTATATCTAAATTTGTAGCAATGTTATTCTCGTTAAAACAATAAATAATTTTACATAAATAAAATGAATATGAATCTTCTATATCTAAATTTGTAGCAATGTAATTCTTGTTAAAACAATAAAAAATTTTAAATAAATAAAATGAATATGAATCTTCTATATCTAAATTTGTAGCAATGTAATTCTTGTTAAACCAATAAATAATTTTAAATAATTAAAATTAATATGAATCTTGTATATATAAATTTGTAGCAATGTAATTCTTGTTAAAACAATAAATAATTTCAAATAAATAAAATGAATATGAATCTTCTATATCTAAATTTATAGCAATGTAATTCTTGTTAAAACAATAAATAATTTTAAATAAATAAAATGAATATGAATCTTCTATATCTAAATTTGTAGCAATGTAATTCTTGTTAAAACAATAAATAATTTTAAATAAATAAAATGAATATGAATCTTCTATATCTAAATTTGTAGCAATGTAATTCTTGTTAAAACAATAAATAATTTCAAATAAATAAAATGAATATGAATCTTCTATATCTAAATTTGTAGGAATGTAATTCTTGTTAAAACAATAAATAATTTTAAATAAATGAAATGAATATGAATCTTCTATATCTAAATTTGTAGCAATGTAATTCTTGTTAAAACAATAAATAATTTTAAATAATTAAAATTAATATGAATCTTGTATATATAAATTTGTAGCAATGTAATTCTTGTTAAAACAATAAATAATTTCAAATAAATAAAATGAATATGAATCTTCTATATCTAAATTTATAGCAATGTAATTCTTGTTAAAACAATAAATAATTTTAAATAAATGAAATGAATATGAATCTTCTATATCTAAATTTGTAGCAATGTAATTCTTGTTAAAACAATAAATAATTTTAAATAATTAAAATTAATATGAATCTTGTATATATAAATTTGTAACAATGTAATTCTTGGTAAACCAATAAATAATTTTAAATAAATAAAATGAATATGAATCTTCTATATCTAAATTTGTAGCAATGTAATTCTTGTTAAACCAATAAATAATTTTAAATAATTAAAATTAATATGAATCTTGTATATATAAATTTGTAGCAATGTAATTCTTGTTAAAACAATAAATAATTTCAAATAAATAAAATGAATATGAATCTTCTATATCTAAATTTATAGCAATGTAATTCTTGTTAAAACAATAAATAATTTTAAATAATTAAAATTAATATGAATCTTCTATATCTAAATTTGTAGCAATGTAATTCTTGTTAAAACAATAAATAATTTTAAATAAATAAAATGAATATGAATCTTCTATATCTAAATTTGTAGCAATGTAATTCTTGTTAAACCAATAAATAATTTTTAAAAAACAAAATGAATATGAATCTTTTATATCTATATTTGTAGCAATGTAATTCTTGTTAAAACAATAAATAATTTCAAATAAATAAAATGAATATGAATCTTCTATATCTAAATTTGTAGCAATGTAATTCTTGTTAAAACAATAAATAATTTTAAATAAATGAAATGAATATGAATCTTCTATATCTAAATTTGTAGCAATGTAATTCTTGTTAAAACAATAAATAATTTTAAATAAATAAAATGTATATGAATCTTCTATATCTAAATTTGTAGCAATGTAATTCTTGTTAAACCAATAAATAATTTTAAATAATTAAAATTAATATGAATACTGTATATATAAATTTGTAGCAATGTAATTCTTGTTAAAACAATAAATAATTTCAAATAAATAAAATGAATATGAATCTTCTATATCTAAATTTATAGCAATGTAATTCTTGTTAAAACAATAAATAATTTTAAATAAATAAAATGAATATGAATCTTCTATATCTAAATTTGTAGCAATGTAATTCTTGTTAAAACAATAAATAATTTTAAATAAATGAAATGAATATGAATCTTCTAGATCTAAATTTGTAACAATGTAATTCTTGGTAAACCAATAAATAATTTTAAATAAATAAAATGAATATGAATCTTCTATATCTAAATTTGTAGCAATCTAATTCTTGTTAAACCAATAAATAATTTTAAATAATTAAAATTAATATGAATCTTGTATATATAAATTTGTAGCAATGTAATTCTTGTTAAAACAATAAATAATTTCAAATAAATAAAATGAATATGAATCTTCTATATCTAAATTTATAGCAATGTAATTCTTGTTAAAACAATAAATAATTTTAAATAAATAAAATGAATATGAATCTTCTATATCTAAATTTGTAGCAATGTAATTCTTGTTAAAACAATAAATAATTTTAAATAAATAAAATGAATATGAATCTTCTATACTTAAATTTGTAGCAATGTAATTCTTGTTAAAACAATAAATAATTTTAAATAAATAAAATGAATATGAATCTTCTATATCTAAATATGTAGCAATGTAAGTCTTGTTTAAGCAATAAATATTTTCTCTTGTCTTACGATAAAAATCATTGTCAGCTAAATATTCTTCAAATCAATAAAACGAATGTAACTTTTTGAAATGTATTTATTTTAAATCGCACTATTTTTATCGACTGAACTACTAATTTGATTTTTGTAACAATTCGATTAAAAAAATTAAGTCGGAATTTTGTACCTTAGCGACATTTGATTAATCACCATTCACTATATTTGCTGAGTGGGCGATCTCATTTTGCTATGTGAGGTAAATGTGATAACGTACGTACAAACATGAAAATGCTTTAGCGTTTTATTATATGGATAAATATGCTTCCCATCCTCCCATATATGCATTTACTTAAACATTTGCGAACAACATTTTATACATTTCACAACTACTTTTGTGTCATAATCTTCAACGCCATCTTTGTTTATGTCAAAGTAGAAATAAAATAAGAGAATTTAAATTTTTAAAAAGAAAGCGCCAAAAAATATGGCGAAAATCTGAAAGTAGGTTAAGGCGGAAGACGCTGATAGGATAATGAAATGGATCCGGGTAGAAGAAACAAAATGGCGGCAAAGTGCGTGTGATATGAGAAATGGCGTTGATGGTTACAATGGTATTCGATAAAGGAATGGGGAAAGAGATAAGAGCAACGTGTGGAAATGGTATTAAAGCAAACGCGAATGATGAGGGAGGGGGGACATTTTTGTCCGGACTGCAAAATGGTCAATGATCAATATGTCTCCTATCAGTTTATCCTCGGCTTTTGTGAAGAGAACAACATTAAGAGGACTGGAAAGATAACGCTAGTTTTGCTCTTGTTAAATAGCATTACACTTCATTTTCAGTCATTTTTTTTTGTTGCATTGGAAAATAGTTGCAAATAGTAACTAGAAACGACTCCCCCTCTTTCTCATTTCTCTTTCTCTCTCATACTCTCTCTCTCTTACCCTCTTTCTCTCTTTTGCTCTCTCTCTCTTGCTCTCTCTCTCTCTCTCTCTCTGTCTCTTGTTCTCCCCCCTCCATTATTGATCTCTCTTCAGTTATTCTTTTACATAACACTCTCTAAATCTTGATATCAATAAAATTAAAGAAAGTGACAGTGGTAAAGTGAATAGCAACGCTGACTGAAGATCTAGGTGTGCCAAGTTCGAATCCCGTCAATTCCATAGCACACTTTTCACTTGGCAGCCTTTACGTGAGCCCTCCTGTGGGTTCCTGGTTCTAGAAAGTATCGGAAAAACCATTGCCAACAATTAAGCCGGACACAAAAACATACTATGCTGACCTATACAAATTTAAGATTTTAAAATAAAATTATAAGACAATCTCACGTGTGTTTTTTTTTTGCGTGACTACGCACGGAATTAATTTTGTTTTATTTATTTACTACGCACGAAATTAATTTTGTTTTATTTATTTACTACGCACGAAATTAATTTTGTTTTATTTATTTACTACGCACGGAATTAATTTTGTTTTATTTATTTACTACGCACGAAATTAATTTTGTTTTATTTATTTACTACGCACGGAATTAATTTTGTTTTATTTATTTACTACGCACGAAATTAATTTTGTTTTATTTATTTACTACGCACGGAATTAATTTTGTTTTATTTATTTACTACGCACGAAATTAATTTTGTTTTATTTATTTACTACGCACGGAATTAATTTTGTTTTATTTATTTACTACGCACGAAATTAATTTTGTTTTATTTATTTACTACGCACGAAATTAATTTTGTTTTATTTATTTACTACGCACGGAATTAATTTTGTTTTATTTATTTACTACGCACGAAATTAATTTTGTTTTATTTATTTACTACGCACGGAATTAATTTTGTTTTATTTATTTACTACGCACGAAATTAATTTTGTTTTATTTATTTACTACGCACGGAATTAATTTTGTTTTATTTATTTACTACGCACGAAATTAATTTTGTTTTATTTATTTACTACGCACGGAATTAATTTTGTTTTATTTATTTACTACGCACGAAATTAATTTTGTTTTATTTATTTACTACGCACGGAATTAATTTTGTTTTATTCATTTGACTACGCACGGAATTAATTTTGTTTTATTTATTTACTACGCACGAAATTAATTTTGTTTTATTTATTTACTACGCACGGAATTAGTTTTGTTTCATTCATTTGACTACGCACGGAATTAATTTTGTTTTATTTATTTACTACGCACGGAATTAATTTTGTTTTATTCATTTGACTACGCACGGAATTAATTTTATTTTATTCATTTGACTACGCACGGAATTAATTTTGTTTTATTCATTTACTATTAATCGAATGTTTACCGAAATAAAAAATACAATAGTTTAAAGTAGATGAATTTTTTAAATCTTACTTTTTTTAATTGATTACGAAATTAAATCCATCATAATGCATTTCGGTTTTACGAATTGAATGTTTATGTAGATGACGTTATTCGAATCATAATTAAATTAAGTAAATCGATAAAAGAATTTTAGCTGAGTTCAAATTCAAAAGCAATTTTTATTCGTGCAATAAATATATGTGATATTAATTGGCCAGAAAAGAGTCCTAAAAGTACATATTTATGATTTTAGAATTGGACTAGAATTAACTACCTTTAATGTTACTAATTAGTTTAAATATACTAAACATTAAATGGAAGCGTAATTGTCTCCATGGCGGTTAACAGTTGGACAGCTAATCTGAAGACACGAGTTGAACTTACTTTCGATCTGTCTACTTTTTTCTTTTCCATGAGTTCAGTTTTAAAAACTTCTTTTTGGTTAATCAATTTCAAGTACATCTTTTGAAGTAACTAATTTTGTTTTCGTTCCGCTATGTTATTCAAATTTCCTGTGTTTGAAATGCGCTCTCGTACAATTATTCAAGCCGAGAAAATGGCCTTTTCTTTTACAACTGTAAAGAGTCAGCAGCGACATGGATTGCAATAAAGAAGTGAAATATATACACAGTTTCCAAATATTTTTGAAGTAGTTGTACAAACTAATTGTTTTTTGTTTTTTTAATTGTGTGACTCTTGCCTTTTATATTTATCAACAATTAATTGTACTTCCACATTTAACCCAATTAGTCATTATTGTGCGTGTAACGGCCATCACTCTGGTCGAGTTGAGTCGGATTCTTTCTGGGAAAGTACAGCGTGTCTGGTCATCGCAACCCATTATTTTTTTAAAGCAAAAAACGAAATTTGAAAAGCTGATAAATATGACCAAAATCTTCAGTCAGGAAATTCAAATGGAATTCGGAAGGGAAAAGTTTGCACTGTTAGAGATGAAAAGAGGAAAACTGGAGACGACAGACGGCATGGAACTGCCCAATCAAGAGTAGATGAGGGTGCTAGGCGAATAGGAGAGCTATAAATGTTTGGGAGTTCTGGAAGCAAGTACTATCAAATCAACAATAATGAAAGAGAAGATTGGAAAAGAATATTTGCGAAGAGCAAGTAGACTCTTAGAAACGAAATTATATAGCAAAAATCTAGTAAAAGGAATAAACACTAATAAGATACTCTGGGCCAATCATAGGCTAGACTAAAGAAGAACTCAGACACCTTGACAAGAGGACTAGAAAATTAATGCCCATGCACAATGCACTACATCCAAACTACGATACGGACAGACTCTACATGAAAATAAATAAAGAGGGAAGAGGACTGATAAGTATAGAAGAATGTGTGGAAGACAAAAACAGAGCTAGAAAAATACATAAGCCAGAACATGGAAAGGCTAATCACCGCGGCAAGAGACACCGTCCCAACGAACCACTCATGAAACACCGAAACCAGAAACAAAAAGACAAGAAAAAAAGTGGGGAGAAAAAACAACTACATGGACGCTTCAGAAGACTGACAAGAGAAGAAACCAACGAAAATAGCTGGGCATGGCTAAGAAAAGGAAACTTGAACAGAAAAAACGGAACTTTTACTGGCGGTTGCACAGAACAATGCGATTAGGACAAACTACATTTTAGCTAAAGTAGATAAAACCACGGAAAACAGTAAATGCAGACTGTGTGGACAAAGAGATGACACAATAAATCATATAAGTGAATGCAGCCAACAAGACCAAAAAGAATACAGGAACAGGTAGGACTGCGTGGGGAAAGCTGTGAACTGTGCAAACGATTGAATTGCGAACACGCAGACAAATGGTACAGACATAAACCAGAGATAGTACTGGCAAAAGAAAAACACAAAATCCTCTGGGATATGGATATACAAACATATAAACTCATACAAATAAGGAGACAGGATGTTATAATAATCGACAAGAAGGAAAAATCCTGCGAAGTCGTAGACTTCACCGTTCCAGCACACCACAGAGTGAAGATCAAAGAGACGGAAAAACGAAGCAAGTACACGAAACTTGCCAAAGAACTGAAATGAATATGGAGTATAAAGAAAATAAAGAAAATACCAATAATCGTAAGAGCACTAGGAACAGTTTCAAAAACCCTGCAAAAGACTGAAATAAATTGGAATCAAAGAGATCACTGAGACCATACAAAGGAAGACAGTGATAAAACAACTGCAATCTTAAGGCAAATCCTTGAATGCGGAAACCAACCGGCATAAGCTACGAATGGTAACCAGTCACATGGAAGTTACAACAGAAATAAAACTAAACTACAGGAAGAATACCACCTCACGAACCAAGAAACAGAAACAGCAAGAAACATCATAAACTGCCCCCCCCCCCGGAAAAAATGGCACCAGCCTCGGCTGACACCACACAAAATAGTCGTAGAAGGCCCAAGAGGATGGGAAGACCGATTAGGGACAGCACTAACCAGACTTCCACTGGAAGAGTGCGGAGAGTGCTGGAGCGTTGGGGGCTTGTTGCCACCCAAATCCCAAGGGGAGATCAATGGTTGTTGCCATCAAGAAATCAATGGTAGGCGGCTGTTGCGATACCGCAAGGTCATTTGCGGTGGTGATCGAAAAGAGGTGGAGAGTACTAGAATTCTGGAGAGGCTTGTTACCACTCATACTCCAGGGAACACCACTGGTTGTTGTCGGTGAGCAATCACTGACGACGACTAGTGAGCAGAAATAATAATAATAATAATAATAATAATAATAATAATAATAATAATAATAATAATAATAATAATAATAATGATGATAATGATAATAATAATAATAATAATAATAATAATAATAATAATAATATAGATGATAATAATAATAACAATAATAATAATATAGATAATAATAATAATAATAATAATAATAATAATAATAATATAGATGATAATAATATAGATGATAATAATATAGATGATAATAATAATAATAACAATAATAATAATAATAATATAGATGATAATCATAACAATAATAATATAGATAATAATAATAATAATAATAATAATAATAATAATAATATAGATGATAATAATAATAATAATAATAATAATAATAATAATAATAATATAGATTATAATAATAATAATAATAATAATAATGATAATAATATAGATGATGATGATGATAATAATAATAATAATAATATAGATAATAATAATATTAATATAGATAATAATAATAATAATAATAATAATAATATAGATGATGATGATAATAATAATAATATAGATAATAATAATAATAATAATAATAATAATAATAATAATATTAATATAGATAAAATAATAATAATAATATAGATAAAATGATGATGATGATGATGATGATAATAATAATAATAATAATAATAATAATAATAATAATAATAATAATAATAATAATAATAATAATGATTAGAGAATTCCAACCAAAATATATTCGCACATTATAAGAGTATCTATGAAATGCAATAAATTGTGGGAAACACGAGGAAAATGGAAAGAAAGCCGTTTGACAATAGACTGAGCGAATGCGAGAAATCAATAATATCTGTGCGTGGAATTCAATTGTGATGGTTTTGTTCGACTGTCGATGGCGAACGAATGAATGGAAGAGATATAAATCATTTACCATTTACTTTGAAATGGAATAATTCAAGAATTCCACTCATTTTTCATCATGGCGACCATTTTCATGAAGTGTTTCCGTCCACTCCATTTGTGATCCCTCCATGTGGAAATGGTTGATTAAACATCTGATTATTACGGGCGTCTCTGGTTTAGCTCAGCCGAACAGGGTTGCGCGAAAGCAAGCGACGCATCAGATGAAGAGGCGTCGAGAACACGCGATTATGCTCGTTTATTTCTTAATAGCAAACTGATTCCTTAATAGATATCCATGTTCTTCAAAATATGATATTATTCTCTCTCTCTCTTTCTCTCTCTCTCTCCCTCTCTCTCTCTCTCTCTCTGTTCCCTCTCACTCGATGTTATTAAATGAATAACTGATCTCTCTTCCTTCATACAGCACTTCCTCACAGAAGAGACGTTGCTAGTTTTTCTCTACTTTATTCTTATTTCGATTAAAAGTGCTCGACTGAGCTCCAGTCTTTAGTTCCTACTTGGGATATCCAGGTTCTACAAATATAAATGTCTTTCTTATCTGTCTATCTGTCTGTTTGTCTATCTCTCTATGTCTCTCTCTCTTTCTTTCTCTCTTTCGCTCAATGTTATTAAATCAATAATTGCCTTCTTCTCCTCCCCTACATCCCTTTTATCACAGAAGAGGCTTTGCTAGTCTTTCTCTACTCTATCCTAATTTTCATAGAGGATGCTCGACTGAGCTCCAGTATTTAGTTTCTTTTGTAAGACATTCACGGCAAGCACTCGTGCTTCTACCACAACTACAAAGACTTTCCTTTCTCCCTCTATGTGCCTAGCGGCAGGCGGAATTTCCACAGACAGAGATTCTTGGCAAGGAGTTCCCACCTGTTAAACACAATTACTGCGAGACTGCTTCCCTGTTGAATGCAACGTGGTCGTCTTTAAATCTATTGTAAACAAATGTTTGTCATAGAACACCCCATAAGTAATCAAAGCCAGTTCCTACAATTGATCAGTTAGTACTCCCATTGTGTTCCTCATCTTTCGGCTGACAACAGCTGTGACACTAATAGTAAAACAGAAAACTGATCTATTATCAAATAATCTGTAATCGTAATGTCCTCACTCAATCTTAACATTTAAAAGCTTCCGGGAAGATTTCAAAATGTTAAGCTTTTATTAAATATTTGCCAAGTTTTGTTAGCTTAAAACACAAAACAAATGACAATTTATTCGATTCGAGGATGGAAAGTGCAAATACATGACCATCGTAATAAAACACTATACAAAACATTATTTGATATTAGAAAGTTACCCACTCCTTAACATATTTATATATCTAAAAAAATAAAAATAAAAAGTAGAATAAAAACAATCGTCCGGATATTAGATAAAGAAATAAAGATAAACTAATAATAGTTGTGTTGTATAGTTCTTTTTTCTTTTCTTATTCTAATTCGAAATGTGCGTCTCGTCCTTTTTTTCCTTCATATCGAAAATGCGTGCGTGTTGATTATGTGTTGCGTCTTGTGTAGTTTCTTTTGTTCTTTCTCTTCGCTGTGTAGTTGCTTCGTCGTTTCTTTCTTTTCTCTTTGTTCCCTCAATTCTTTTCGTCTATTTCTTCGTCGTTGCTACCAATCTTCTCGCAGTCACTTCTTCTAGCCGTCACTTCTTCTCGCCGTCACTTTTTCTCGTCGTCACTTCTTCTCGCCGTCACTTCTTCTCGTCGTCACTTCTTCTAGCCGTCATTTCTCCTCGTCGTCACTTTTTCTAGTCGTCACTTCTTCTCGTCGTCACTTCTTCTAGCCGTCAATTCTTCTCGCCGTCACTTTTTCTAGTCGTCACTTCTTCTCGTCGTCACTTCTTCTCGCCGTCACTTCTTCTCGTCGTCACTTCTTCTCGCCGTCACTTCTTCTCGTCGTCACTTCTTCTCGTCGTCACTTCTTCTCGTCGTCACTTCTTCTCTCCGTCACTCCTTCTCGTCGTCACTTCTTCTCGTCATCACTTCTTCTCGCCGTCACTTCTTCTCGTCGTCACTTCTTCTCTCCGTCACTCCTTCTCGTCGTCACTTCTTCTCGTCATCACTTCTTCTCGCCGTCACTTCTTCTCGTCGTCACTTCTTCTCTCCGTCACTCCTTCTCGTCGTCACCTTCTCGTCATCACTTCTTCTCGTCGTCACTTCTTCTCGTCGTCACTTCTTCTAGCCATCACTTCTTCTCGTCGTCACTTCTTCTCGTCGTCACTTCTTGTCGTCGTCACTTCTTCTCGTCGTCACTTCTTCTCTCCGTCACTCCTTCTCGTCGTCACTTCTTCT
>OY744515.1:14946303-14993803 GCA_963556195.1 Sepiola atlantica
AGTGTTTTGGAAGCCGTAAGTGTAACCATGCGGAGACCTTCGCTCTGCAGACAAAAAGAGCTGCCCCATAAGTTAGACCTATTCAAGAGCTCAAAACTTTGCTTCCAATTTCTTAATCTTTTTTATATTCTGCACTTTTTTGCGGAAAAGTGATTCCCCCTTCATTTCTTTGCAATTTGGGTGATATTCTTTCTTTCTCATGGTTGCTTCCCTTGGTTCTTAAATTGAATTGCATTTTATTTAGAAGTAATAATACTGAATGTTTTCGTCGGGTTCCTTGTAAATAAGGCAGCCATTTAAATAGGTAGTTAATACTTGAAAAAAAAAGAAGAATGAATTACTTTGCGACCATTCAAAATGTTAAGTGAATCTTAAAGCATTTAAATTCGAATAGGAAGTCATTTCTGGCTTTATTTATTTAGCTAATCCTCATGTATTAAAGGATTGAATGTTTTCGAAGTTATTTACATTAAATAATTTTATAAATATTAATTAAAACAATATTAGCTAAAAGAATGGATATAGTTTTATAACCATTTGGTTCAATTAATTAAATGACCACTCGATACCATAATAATTAAATTCAAATTTCAAAGTCCTATTTAAAGATAATTATAATTATGTAAAAAAAAAAAAAAAACTGGCACAGTAAGAAAACTGAAAGTAAAAAGATTCCCATGCGACGCCGGGTTTTTTATAAGTAGCTCTTAATAAAAATAAAACTCATTGTGTAGTTTTAAGTTATTCTACTTCAGCAAATTTCATCGTCAATATAAGTCGAGTAGTAATATTTTTCTAGAAATGCCGTCGACAATTCTTTGTTATACAAATATTGAGCCTCTTTTGCAGATGTGTTAAAATAACGAAGATACGTCACGTATTTAATTATAACATTTTGATCGGCATTTATGGCAACGGTTTTAATGTTTTTCTCATATACCCTATATTCCATTATGTATTCCCTCTAACTTTATTGTTGACCTTGGCATGGCCTTAAACTATATCCGGTAGCGAGGTCCAATTTTTGGGAACTTTGGAAGTATAGAGTCATTCCATAATAAATGCCAGTATACTGAACTCATATGCCCTTAATAGGGTTAAGATGAAAATTCATATACACTAAATGTACAAAAGCAAGGAAATTCCCAAATTTTTACACTTTTATTGTCATTAATTAAGGGTATGACTACATATCAACCAAACCATTTCATTATCACATCACTACAGTATAAATCTCTATGCATGAGTGAATGAAGTGTGGGAGGTGCGCTGAAGAAAAATTCCTACCAGTAAAATACATATACCTGTTGTGCTCGCATACCCTTAATGACAATAAAAGTGTAAAAATTTTGGAATTTCCTTGCTTTTGTACATTTAGTGTATATGAATTGTCATCTTAACCCTATTAAGGGCATATGATTTCAGTATACTGGCATTTATCATGGAATATCACTACTTTTGTAAAGGCTAATACAATGGTCATTTTTAAGGTTGTTTGGAATTTTCTGGAAAATTAAGGTGTATGGTGAACTGAAATTAAAATGCCATCAACTAGACCTTATAACCTCTATCTCTGCCAAAACTTAGCTGAATCCATCAAATAGTCGATGAGATACAGGGTGGCACATACGTGCGTACGTACACACGGATAACACAAAATCATGCCTGACCTTTCTGGATCTCTGGGTTGCCTTGACTAATGATGCTAAAAGTCAACACACTTATAGAACCTATCAAAAAAAATGTGTGCAAAGTTTTAACTAATTTTGTTTATTGGTTTTTGAGTTATGACTGATCAAAGAAATGAGATTTCTAGCATAGGCCGTTTTTGAAGTCTATTAAGGGATAGAGCGCTCTCGTGCCTCCCTTGATTCCTTAGATAACATTACTCTCAAGTTCACTTCGACCGGAAGTTTCAATACTCGTTACGATCCCATCTATGCGTCACACAGAATCCATCCTGGGTATGACATAACTGAATTCAATAATGAGGCCCTAATTTGGGAGCTTTGGGGAATGTGAAGTCACCTATTAGCTGTTCGTTACCCTCAACCCTCATTCAGACCTGTAGGCTACAATCTATGGAGTTCATATATGTGCGGTTTAGGCGGGGTTTGACATGCCGTAAACTCGAACAACCAGACAACTATCTTTATGCGTAGTAGTTTGTGAAAAAATGTGTTAATATGTATTTATTTAGAAATAAATCTAAATAAATAGAACAAATATTCTTGTCATTCATCATTTTTTTTTCTATAGTTTTTATTACCAACTTTTATCTCAACGCGTCGGGCGTTTTCCATTTTTATGGCCGCTCAGCAAACATCATGAATCAGATATAAGCAACAGATTTCCGATGGAAATTTTGCACGTACGCAAATCGACTGATCGATTTTGATCTTTTCAAAGAAACACACGGCAATATTTTAATTACAAGTATTAGAGAAAAGCTTTAAAGTTACAAAATAAATAAATAAAAAAACTTACACGTTGTTAATCTCTGTTTCTATATTAATAATATCGTGTGACCACTTCTTGTGTATCTGAGTATGCGAATCGCAAAACAGACTCCATTTGGGTTCATAGCGGCCATGTCGGAAATGTCGGCAGGACAGTTAAACGTTAGCCAATGAAAACGCTTAAAATATAATGTGTCTTATTAAATTTTACCCGGTGTTCCTTGATGGCAGTGATAGTAGATCTGAGTGTGAGAGTAAAAACTCTCCACTTTCCTTTATTTATCAGTATTTAAAAAATAATTTGAACAAGATCATGTTTCAGAATTTTCACAATAAGGATTTACAATTTGGATTATTTTAATGTATGTGGACTAGTATTCTTATAGTTGTCTGAATAACTTCAATGCATTTTAGCGTTAGGATTAGGTTAGGGTTAGGGTGGGTAAAGAGAAAACAATCTTAAATTACGAGATATGGTAAATAGATTTGTTACTAAATAATTATACTGATCACAGAAAGCAAGCAATGCGCATCCCCTGCTTAGATACATAATTGGTTTGGTTTATAATTTTTTACGGCAAATCAACCCTTTTAATACCAAACCACAATATCTAGTGCAAACAATCGATGGTATACGGTTATAAGCACCCATTGCCAATTTACTCATAGTTCAACGGTGTTTGTGTACAATTTAACACAGTCTATCGGTCGCATAGCTCAACGGTATTTGTTTCTATCGGTCGCATAGCTCAACGGTATTTGTGTACAATCTAACACAGTCTATCGGTCGCATAGCTCAACGGTATTTGTGTCTATCGGTCGCATAGTTCAACGGTATTTGTGTACAATTTAACACAGTCTATCGGTCGCATAGCTCAACGGTATTTGTTTCTATCGGTCGCATAGCTCAACGGTATTTGTGTACAATCTAACACAGTCTATCGGTCGCATAGCTCAACGGTATTTGTGTCTATCGGTCGCATAGCTCAATGGTATTTGTGTACAATTTAACACAGTCTATCGGTCGCATAGCTCAACGGTATTTGTGTACAATTTAACACAGTCTATCGGTCGCATAGCTCAACGGTATTTGTGTCTATCGGTCGCATAGCTCAACGGTATTTGTGTACAATTTAACACAGTCTATCGGTCGCATAGCTCAACGGTATTTGTGTCTATCGGTCGCATAGCTCAACGGTATTTGTGTACAATTTAACACAGTCTATCGGTCGCATAGCTCAACGGTATTTGTGTCTATTGGTCGCATAGCTCAACGGTATTTGTGTACAATTTAACACAGTCTATCGGTCGCATAGCTCAACGGTATTTGTGTCTATCGGTCGCATAGCTCAACGGTATTTGTGTACAATTTAACACAGTCTATCGGTCGCATAGCTCAACGGTATTTGTGTCTATTGGTCGCATAGCTCAACGGTATTTGTGTACAATTTAACACAGTCTATCGGTCGCATAGCTTAACGGTATTTGTGTCTATCGGTCGCATAGCTCAACGGTATTTGTGTACAATTTAACACAGTCTATCGGTCGCATAGCTCAACGGTATTTGTGTCTATCGGTCGCATAGCTCAACGGTATTTGTGTACAATTTAACACAGTTTATCGGTCGCATAGCTCAACGGTATTTGTGTCTATCGGTCGCATAGCTCAACGGTATTTGTGTACAATTTAACACAGTCTATCGGTCGCATAGCTCAACGGTATTTGTGTCTATCGGTCGCATAGCTCAACGGTATTTGTGTACAATTTAATACAGTCTATCGGTCGCATAGCTCAACGGGCTATCGGTCGCATAGCTCAACGATATTTGTGTCTATCGGTCGCATAGCTCAACGGTATTTGTGTCTATCGGTCGCATAGCTCAACGGTATTTGTGTCTATCGGTCGCATAGCTCAATGGTATTTGTGTCTATCGGTCGAAATAGCTCAACGGTATGTGTGTCTATCGGTCGCATAGCTCAACGGTATTTGTGTCTATCGGTCGCATAGCTCAACGATATTTGTGTCTATCGGTCGCATAGCTCAACGGTATTTGTGTACAATTTAACACAGTCTATCGGTCGCATAGCTCAACGGTATTTGTGTCTGTCGGTCGCATAGCTCAACGGTATTTGTGTACAATTTAACACAGTCTATCGGTCGCATAGCTCAACGGTATTTGTGTCTATCGGTCGCATAGCTCAACGGTATTTGTGTACAATTTAACACAGTTTATCGGTCGCATAGCTCAACGGTATTTGTGTCTATCGGTCGCATAGCTCAACGGTATTTGTGTACAATTTAACACAGTCTATCGGTCGCATAGCTCAACGGTATTTGTGTCTATCGGTCGCATAGCTCAACGGTATTTGTGTACAATTTAACACAGTTTATCGGTCGCATAGCTCAACGGTATTTGTGTCTATCGGTCGCATAGCTCAACGGTATTTGTGTACAATTTAACACAGTCTATCGGTCGCATAGCTCAACGGGCTATCGGTCGCATAGCTCAACGATATTTGTGTCTATCGGTCGCATAGCTCAACGGTATTTGTGTCTATCGGTCGCATAGCTCAACGGTATTTGTGTCTATCGGTCGCATAGCTCAATGGTATTTGTGTCTATCGGTCGCATAGCTCAATGGTATTTGTGTCTATCGGTCGCATAGCTCAACGGTATTTGTGTCTATCGGTCGCATAGCTCAACGATATTTGTGTCTATCGGTCGCATAGCTCAACGGTATTTGTGTACAATTTAACACAGTCTATCGGTCGCATAGCTCAACGGTATTTGTGTCTATCGGTCGCATAGCTCAACGGTATTTGTGTACAATTTAACACAGTCTATCGGTCGCATAGCTCAACGGTATTTGTGTCTATCGGTCGCATAGCTCAACGGTATTTGTGTACAATTTAACACAGTTTATCGGTCGCATAGCTCAACGGTATTTGTGTCTATCGGTCGCATAGCTCAACGGTATTTGTGTACAATTTAACACAGTCTATCGGTCGCATAGCTCAACGGTATTTGTGTCTATCGGTCGCATAGCTCAACGGTATTTGTGTCTATCGGTCGCATAGCTCAACGGTATTTGTGTCTATCGGTCGCATAGCTCAACGGTATTTGTGGCTATCGGTCGCATAGCTCAACGGTATTTTTGTCTATCGGTCGCATAGCTCAACGGTATTTGTGTCTATCGGTCGCATAGCTCAACGGTATTTGTGTCTATCGGTCGCATAGCTCAACGGTATTTGTGTATATCGGTCGCATAGCTCAACGGTATTTGTGTGTATCGGTCGCATAGCTCAACGGTATTTGTGTCTATCGGTCGCATAGCTCAACGGTATTTGTGTATATCGGTCGCATAGCTCAACGGTATTTGTGTCTATCGGTCGCATGATCGTATCATCGATTTAGGCCAAAAGTGTCTCTAATCAATTTATTTTGGTTCGCTCATGTTTCTGTAGGATACACTTTGAAACTACTTAACCGATTATTATGAATTTCTTACACAGCTGCTAGGCCTAAAAATGGGTAATATGAGCAGCTATATTTAATATATTATGCAAAGAAAGCAACGGGATGTTGGAATTCTTTCGTGAAAATTTATATACCTTCGATTTTTATGAAAGTTTAATTAAAGTTATTAGAGTTCAATTAATAAATATGCAAAAATTTCAGTTCATTTAGAATATTTCAAATGATTGTTAAGGGGCATAACTCTCATTTGAAATTGCAAATATTTTCAATTTGTTTGAAATTTAATCATTATGATACCCCAATTAAGAAACATTCTTTGAATTTCAGTTTCTTAAGACCCCTTAAGCTGAACCCCCAAATTTAAAACATTTTTCTAGAATCAAAACCATTAAATAGATTTTGATAAAAATTGGAATAAGAATTCTAGACATAAGGTTTAGTATCATATATATACTACCAGCCGAAGCTATTTGGCCATCCTCAAAAATTGAAATGAGTAAAGGTTACAATAAAGTTTTCCTGTTCCACATTAAATGCAAATTAAACCAAAAATAGACAAAAGACTTCTTTAACTTGCGATTCTGCTATCGCTGCTTTAGAGATTCACAGTATTTTTCCATAAAAGACCGGAGGTAGGCTGGAAATTGTCTTGTACAGAGTTCCCAGAGATGATTCACACTTGTTCTGATCTTCGGTCTAGTTCATCCCAATGAGATTTAATTGTGCCGATTGCGCCGGCCAAGACATTAATTGAAGTGCCGTTCTTCTTTGTTTTTAATATACATCTGAAGTAGGTTACTGGTATGCTTCAGGTCATTATCTTGCCGAAATACAAATCCTTGACTCACAAGCCGCGTTCCAGGTGGGATCGCGTAATACTGCAATATTCTGTGATAGCCGGTCCGATTAAATTTTCTTTTACCTGGTGTAAATCCACGACTTTGCAAGCTGTCAACCCCCCCCCCTACAATAACAGAACATGCTTTATACTTCACTTAATGGGATACAGCGGGTTGCAGCTTGTTCCCAACTTTTCAGCGCATATCAACTCTCCTATTTGACCCAAAGATGTATAGCCTTCGTCAGTACAAAGGACTTTATACAACTGCTTTATTTTCCAGTCTGTGTGCGTCTTGGTTCATTGGAGCCTTTTGATTTTGGTTTGCTTTTTCATCAGTGGTTTAGTGACAGTAATTCTGTCGTATGGGCCGATTTCACAAAGTCATCTCCTAGCCGTGGATGTTAACACATTCTTTCATGACATTGCTTAAGGTGTGCAGTGATGTTTGTAACAGTCAGCCATCACGCAAGCTCGTGAATGATAAAATTGCCCTCTTCTCTTGGTGCTTACGGTCGACCAGCCTTACTCTTGGTCTCGATTTCTCCTCTTTCCTGATATCCTCCAACATTATAAGCCACTGTAGTTCTGGGAAATTTTTTAATTTATCTAATTAAATATCCTTTTTTTATTAAGTAAATTCAAATGGTTGGGGGCATTTTGTTGAGAAAAAAAGGTTTGATCCAGAAAAAAAGTTGAAAGATTTAGGTTTATAATGAAATAAAAATAACAGATTTCACTATTATATAAAAGTACTTTGTCAGCATAGGTAAACCAGGTAGTATCAAGCAAATATAATCTAACGTGCGTGAAAGTGATGGTAGACTATAACTTTTGCAAAACGTCTTCTTCACGCTAAGTAAGTATTAACAAAAAGAAAAACTCCTTAAAATAATTTGTTCAAAATATATCTGCTTATTCTAAGATTACAGTTACCGAGGAAGACTTGTATTTAGTAAAATAAATAAAAAACATTGTTACATAACTTGCTTTATTGAAAATAACATTGTTATGATAAAAATAAAACTTTTGATAGGGTCAAATGCTTTTGACTGGTAGTGACTGGTAGTGTATATCTTGATTTTAATCTTCGTAAAGGGACATAAAAGTGGTGCAAAACCGTTTTGTCCTGTGAAGTAATTTCACTATATACTAGTAGAATACCCGTCTTGGGGCGGATATTCTGCTAGTATATAATATCGCAATAGAAAATAAAAATAAATATTGCGGACTTTACAATCTAAAGCTATCTTAACAAAACAGAATAAGAGACTATGCACCCCTTAACAAAACAGAATAAGAGACTATGAACCCCTTAACAAAACAGAATAAGAGACTATGAACCACTTAACAAAACAGAATAAGAGACTATGCACCCCTTAACAAAACAGAATAAGAGACTATGAACCCCTTAACAAAACAGAATAAGAGACTATGAACCCCTTAACAAAACAGAATAAGAGACTATGAACCCCTTAACAAAACACAATAAGAGACTATGAACCCCTTAACAAAACACAATAAGAGACTATGAACCCCTTAACAAAACAGAATAAGAGACTATGAACCCCTTAACAAAACAGAATAAAAGACTATGAACCCCTTAACAAAACAGAATAAGAGACTATGAACCCCTTAACAAAACAGAATAAGAGACTATGAACCCCGTAACAAAACAGAATAAGAGACTATGAACCCCATAACAAAACAGAATAAGAGACTATGAACCCCTTAACAAAACAGAATAAGAGACTATGAACCCCTTAACAAAACAGAATAAGAGACTATGAACCCCTTAACAAGACAGAATAAGAGACTATTAACCTTTTAACAAAACAGAATAAGAGACTATGAACCCATTAACAAAACAGAATAAGAGACTATGAACCCCTTAACAAAACAGAATAAGAGACTATGAACCCCTTAACAAAACAGAATAAGAGACAATGAACCCCTTAACAAAACAGAATAAGAGACTATGAACCCCTTAACAAAACAGAATAAGAGACTATGAACCCATTAACAAAACAGAATAAGAGACTATGAACCCCTTAACAAAACAGAATAAGAGACTATGAACCCCTTAACAAGACAGAATAAGAGACTATTAACCTTTTAACAAAACAGAATAAGAGACTATAAACCTTTTAACAAAACAGAATAAGAGACTATGAACCCCTTAACAAAACAGAATAAGAGACTACGAACCCCTTAACAAAACAGAATAAGAGACTATGAACCCCTTAACAAAACAGAATAAGAGACTATGAACCCCTTAACAAAACAGAATAAGAGACTATGAACCCATTAACAAAACAGAATAAGAGACTATGAACCCCTTAACAAAACAGAATAAGAGACTATGAACCCCTTAACAAAACAGAATAAGAGACTATGAACCCCTTAACAAAACAGAATAAGAGACTATGAACCCCTTAACAAAACAGAATAAGAGACTATGAACCCCTTAACTAAGCAGGAGACTATGAACCTCTTAACAAAACGGAATAAGAGACTATTAACCTTTTAACAAAACAGAATAAGAGACTATAAACCTTTTAACAAAACAGAATAAGAGACTATGAACCCCTTAACAAAACAGAATAAGAGACTATGAACCCCTTAACAAATCAGAATAAGAGACTATGAACCCCTTAACAAAACAGAATAAGAGATTATTAACCCCTTAACAAAACAGAATAAGAGACTATGAACCCCTTAACAAGACAGAATAAGAGACTATTAACCTTTTAACAAAACAGAATAAGAGACTATGAACCCATTAACAAAACAGAATAAGAGACTATGAACCCCTTAACAAAACAGAATAAGAGACTATGAACCCCTTAACAAAACAGAATAAAAGACTATGAACCCCTTAACAAAACAGAATAAGAGACTATGAACCCCTTAACAAAACAGAATAAGAGACTATGAACCCCGTAACAAAACAGAATAAGAGACTATGAACCCCATAACAAAACAGAATAAGAGACTATGAACCCCTTAACAAAACAGAATAAGAGACTATGAACCCCTTAACAAAACAGAATAAGAGACTATGAACCCCTTAACAAGACAGAATAAGAGACTATTAACCTTTTAACAAAACAGAATAAGAGACTATGAACCCATTAACAAAACAGAATAAGAGACTATGAACCCCTTAACAAAACAGAATAAGAGACTATGAACCCCTTAACAAAACAGAATAAGAGACAATGAACCCCTTAACAAAACAGAATAAGAGACTATGAACCCCTTAACAAAACAGAATAAGAGACTATGAACCCATTAACAAAACAGAATAAGAGACTATGAACCCCTTAACAAAACAGAATAAGAGACTATGAACCCCTTAACAAGACAGAATAAGAGACTATTAACCTTTTAACAAAACAGAATAAGAGACTATAAACCTTTTAACAAAACAGAATAAGAGACTATGAACCCCTTAACAAAACAGAATAAGAGACTACGAACCCCTTAACAAAACAGAATAAGAGACTATGAACCCCTTAACAAAACAGAATAAGAGACTATGAACCCCTTAACAAAACAGAATAAGAGACTATGAACCCATTAACAAAACAGAATAAGAGACTATGAACCCCTTAACAAAACAGAATAAGAGACTATGAACCCCTTAACAAAACAGAATAAGAGACTATGAACCCCTTAACAAAACAGAATAAGAGACTATGAACCCCTTAACAAAACAGAATAAGAGACTATGAACCCCTTAACTAAGCAGGAGACTATGAACCTCTTAACAAAACGGAATAAGAGACTATTAACCTTTTAACAAAACAGAATAAGAGACTATAAACCTTTTAACAAAACAGAATAAGAGACTATGAACCCCTTAACAAAACAGAATAAGAGACTATGAACCCCTTAACAAATCAGAATAAGAGACTATGAACCCCTTAACAAAACAGAATAAGAGATTATTAACCCCTTAACAAAACAGAATAAGAGACTATGAACCCCTTAACAAGACAGAATAAGAGACTATTAACCTTTTAACAAAACAGAATAAGAGACTATGAACCCATTAACAAAACAGAATAAGAGACTATGAACCCCTTAACAAAACAGAATAAGAGACTATGAACCCCTTAACAAAACAGAATAAGAGACAATGAACCCCTTAACAAAACAGAATAAGAGACTATGAACCCCTTAACAAAACAGAATAAGAGACTATGAACCCCTTAACAAAACAGAATAAGAGACTATGAACCCCTTAACAAAACAGAATAAGAGACTATGAACCCCTTAACAAAACAGAATAAGAGACTATGAACCCCTTAACAAAACAGAATAAGAGACTATGAACCCCTTAACTAAGCAGGAGACTATGAACCTCTTAACAAAACGGAATAAGAGACTATTAACCTTTTAACAAAACAGAATAAGAGACTATAAACCTTTTAACAAAACAGAATAAGAGACTATGAACCCCTTAACAAAACAGAATAAGAGACTATGAACCCCTTAACAAAACAGAATAAGAGACTATGAACCCCTTAACAAAACAGAATAAGAGACTATGAACCCCTTAACAAAACACAATAAGAGACTATGGACCCCTTAACAAAACAGAATAAGAGACTATGAACACCTTAACAAAACAGAATAAGAGACTATGAACCCCTTAACAAAACACAATAAGAGACTATGAACCCCTTAACAAAACAGAATAAGAGACTATGAACCCCTTAACAAAACAGAATAAGAGACTATGAACCCCTTAACAAAACAGAATAAGAGACTATGAACCCCTTAACAAAACAGAATAAGAGACTATTAACCTTTTAACAAAACAGAATAAGAGACTATAAACCTTTTAACAAAACAGAATAAGAGACTATGAACCCCTTAACAAAACAGAGTAAGAGACTATGAACCCCTTAACAAAACAGAATAAGAGACTATGAACCCCTTAACAAAACAGAATAAGAGACTATGAACCCCTTAACAAAACAGAATAAGAGACTATGAACCCCTTAACAAAACAGAATAAGAGACTATGAACCCCTTAACAAAACAGAATAAGAGACTATGAACCCCTTAACAAGACAGAATAAGAGACTATTAACCTTTTAACAAAAAAGAATAAGAGACTATAAACCTTTTAACAAAACAGAATAAGAGACTATGAACCCCTTAACAAGACAGAATAAGAGACTATTAACCTTTTAACAAAAAAGAATAAGAGACTATAAACCTTTTAACAAAACAGAATAAGAGACTATGAACACCTTAACAAAACAGAATAAGAGACTATGAACCCCTTAACAAAACACAATAAGAGACTATGAACCCCTTAACAAAACAGAATAAGAGACTATGAACCCCTTAACAAAACAGAATAAGAGACTATGAACCCCTTAACAAAACAGAATAAGAGACTATGAACCCCTTAACAAAACAGAATAAGAGACTATTAACCTTTTAACAAAACAGAATAAGAGACTATAAACCTTTTAACAAAACAGAATAAGAGACTATGAACCCCTTAACAAAACAGAGTAAGAGACTATGAACCCCTTAACAAAACAGAATAAGAGACTATGAACCCCTTAACAAAACAGAATAAGAGACTATGAACCCCTTAACAAAACAGAATAAGAGACTATGAACCCCTTAACAAAACAGAATAAGAGACTATGAACCCCTTAACAAAACAGAATAAGAGACTATGAACCCCTTAACAAGACAGAATAAGAGACTATTAACCTTTTAACAAAAAAGAATAAGAGACTATAAACCTTTTAACAAAACAGAATAAGAGACTATGAACCCCTTAACAAGACAGAATAAGAGACTATTAACCTTTTAACAAAAAAGAATAAGAGACTATAAACCTTTTAACAAAACAGAATAAGAGACTATGAACCCCTTAACAAGACAGAATAAGAGACTATTAACCTTTTAACAAAACAGAATAAGAGACTATGAACCCCTTAACAAAACAGAGTAAGAGACTATGAACCCCTTAACAAAACAGAATAAGAGACTATGAACCCCTTAACAAAAAAGAATAAGAGACTATTAACCTTTTAACAAAACAGAATAAGAGACTATAAACCTTTTAACAAGACAGAATAAGAGACTATTAACCTTTTAACAAAACAGAATAAGAGACTATGAACCCCTTAACAAAACAGAATAAGAGACTATGAACCCCTTAACAAAACAGAATAAGAGACTATGAACCCCTTAACAAAACAGAATAAGAGACAATGAACCCCTTAACAAAACAGAATAAGAGACTATGAACCCCTTAACAAAACAGAATAAGAGACTATGAACCCCTTAACAAAACAGAATAAGAGACTATGAACCCCTTAACAAAACAGAATAAGAGACTATGAACCCCTTAACAAAACAGAATAAGAGACTATGAACCCCTTAACAAAACAGAATAAGAGACTATGAACCCCTTAACTAAGCAGGAGACTATGAACCTCTTAACAAAACGGAATAAGAGACTATTAACCTTTTAACAAAACAGAATAAGAGACTATAAACCTTTTAACAAAACAGAATAAGAGACTATGAACCCCTTAACAAAACAGAATAAGAGACTATGAACCCCTTAACAAAACAGAATAAGAGACAATGAACCCCTTAACAAAACAGAATAAGAGACTATGAACCCCTTAACAAAACACAATAAGAGACTATGGACCCCTTAACAAAACAGAATAAGAGACTATGAACACCTTAACAAAACAGAATAAGAGACTATGAACCCCTTAACAAAACACAATAAGAGACTATGAACCCCTTAACAAAACAGAATAAGAGACTATGAACCCCTTAACAAAACAGAATAAGAGACTATGAACCCCTTAACAAAACAGAATAAGAGACTATGAACCCCTTAACAAAACAGAATAAGAGACTATTAACCTTTTAACAAAACAGAATAAGAGACTATAAACCTTTTAACAAAACAGAATAAGAGACTATGAACCCCTTAACAAAACAGAGTAAGAGACTATGAACCCCTTAACAAAACAGAATAAGAGACTATGAACCCCTTAACAAAACAGAATAAGAGACTATGAACCCCTTAACAAAACAGAATAAGAGACTATGAACCCCTTAACAAAACAGAATAAGAGACTATGAACCCCTTAACAAAACAGAATAAGAGACTATGAACCCCTTAACAAGACAGAATAAGAGACTATTAACCTTTTAACAAAAAAGAATAAGAGACTATAAACCTTTTAACAAAACAGAATAAGAGACTATGAACCCCTTAACAAGACAGAATAAGAGACTATTAACCTTTTAACAAAAAAGAATAAGAGACTATAAACCTTTTAACAAAACAGAATAAGAGACTATGAACACCTTAACAAAACAGAATAAGAGACTATGAACCCCTTAACAAAACACAATAAGAGACTATGAACCCCTTAACAAAACAGAATAAGAGACTATGAACCCCTTAGCAAAACAGAATAAGAGACTATGGACCCCTTAACAAAACAGAATAAGAGACTATGAACCCCTTAACAAAACAGAATAAGAGACTATTAACCTTTTAACAAAACAGAATAAGAGACTATAAACCTTTTAACAAAACAGAATAAGAGACTATGAACCCCTTAACAAAACAGAGTAAGAGACTATGAACCCCTTAACAAAACAGAATAAGAGACTATGAACCCCTTAACAAAACAGAATAAGAGACTATGAACCCCTTAACAAAACAGAATAAGAGACTATGAACCCCTTAACAAAACAGAATAAGAGACTATGAACCCCTTAACAAAACAGAATAAGAGACTATGAACCCCTTAACAAGACAGAATAAGAGACTATTAACCTTTTAACAAAAAAGAATAAGAGACTATAAACCTTTTAACAAAACAGAATAAGAGACTATGAACCCCTTAACAAGACAGAATAAGAGACTATTAACCTTTTAACAAAAAAGAATAAGAGACTATAAACCTTTTAACAAAACAGAATAAGAGACTATGAACCCCTTAACAAGACAGAATAAGAGACTATTAACCTTTTAACAAAACAGAATAAGAGACTATGAACCCCTTAACAAAACAGAGTAAGAGACTATGAACCCCTTAACAAAACAGAATAAGAGACTATGAACCCCTTAACAAAACAGAATAAGAGACTATGAACCCCTTAACAAAACAGAATAAGAGACTATGAACCCCTTAACAAGACAGAATAAGAGACTATTAACCTTTTAACAAAAAAGAATAAGAGACTATAAACCTTTTAACAAAACAGAATAAGAGACTATGAACCCCTTAACAAGACAGAATAAGAGACTATTAACCTTTTAACAAAAAAGAATAAGAGACTATAAACCTTTTAACAAAACAGAATAAGAGACTATGAACACCTTAACAAAACAGAATAAGAGACTATGAACCCCTTAACAAAACACAATAAGAGACTATGAACCCCTTAACAAAACAGAATAAGAGACTATGAACCCCTTAACAAAACAGAATAAGAGACTATGAACCCCTTAACAAAACAGAATAAGAGACTATGAACCCCTTAACAAAACAGAATAAGAGACTATTAACCTTTTAACAAAACAGAATAAGAGACTATAAACCTTTTAACAAAACAGAATAAGAGACTATGAACCCCTTAACAAAACAGAGTAAGAGACTATGAACCCCTTAACAAAACAGAATAAGAGACTATGAACCCCTTAACAAAACAGAATAAGAGACTATGAACCCCTTAACAAAACAGAATAAGAGACTATGAACCCCTTAACAAAACAGAATAAGAGACTATGAACCCCTTAACAAAACAGAATAAGAGACTATGAACCCCTTAACAAGACAGAATAAGAGACTATTAACCTTTTAACAAAAAAGAATAAGAGACTATAAACCTTTTAACAAAACAGAATAAGAGACTATGAACCCCTTAACAAGACAGAATAAGAGACTATTAACCTTTTAACAAAAAAGAATAAGAGACTATAAACCTTTTAACAAAACAGAATAAGAGACTATGAACCCCTTAACAAGACAGAATAAGAGACTATTAACCTTTTAACAAAACAGAATAAGAGACTATGAACCCCTTAACAAAACAGAGTAAGAGACTATGAACCCCTTAACAAAACAGAATAAGAGACTATGAACCCCTTAACAAAAAAGAATAAGAGACTATGAACCCCTTAACAAAACAGAATAAGAGACTATGAACCCCTTAACAAAACAGAATAAGAGACTATGAACCCCTTAACAAAACAGAATAAGAGACTATAAACCTTTTAACAAGACAGAATAAGAGACTATTAACCTTTTAACAAAACAGAATAAGAGACTATGAACCCCTTAACAAAACAGAATAAGAGACTATGAACCCCTTAACAAAACAGAATAAGAGACTATGAACCCCTTAACAAAACAGAATAAGAGACAATGAACCCCTTAACAAAACAGAATAAGAGACTATGAACCCCTTAACAAAACAGAATAAGAGACTATGAACCCCTTAACAAAACAGAATAAGAGACTATGAACCCCTTAACAAAACAGAATAAGAGACTATGAACCCCTTAACAAAACAGAATAAGAGACTATGAACCCCTTAACAAAACAGAATAAGAGACTATGAACCCCTTAACTAAGCAGGAGACTATGAACCTCTTAACAAAACGGAATAAGAGACTATTAACCTTTTAACAAAACAGAATAAGAGACTATAAACCTTTTAACAAAACAGAATAAGAGACTATGAACCCCTTAACAAAACAGAATAAGAGACTATGAACCCCTTAACAAAACAGAATAAGAGACAATGAACCCCTTAACAAAACAGAATAAGAGACTATGAACCCCTTAACAAAACACAATAAGAGACTATGGACCCCTTAACAAAACAGAATAAGAGACTATGAACACCTTAACAAAACAGAATAAGAGACTATGAACCCCTTAACAAAACACAATAAGAGACTATGAACCCCTTAACAAAACAGAATAAGAGACTATGAACCCCTTAACAAAACAGAATAAGAGACTATGAACCCCTTAACAAAACAGAATAAGAGACTATGAACCCCTTAACAAAACAGAATAAGAGACTATTAACCTTTTAACAAAACAGAATAAGAGACTATAAACCTTTTAACAAAACAGAATAAGAGACTATGAACCCCTTAACAAAACAGAGTAAGAGACTATGAACCCCTTAACAAAACAGAATAAGAGACTATGAACCCCTTAACAAAACAGAATAAGAGACTATGAACCCCTTAACAAAACAGAATAAGAGACTATGAACCCCTTAACAAAACAGAATAAGAGACTATGAACCCCTTAACAAAACAGAATAAAGACTATGAACCCCTTAACAAGACAGAATAAGAGACTATTAACCTTTTAACAAAAAAGAATAAGAGACTATAAACCTTTTAACAAAACAGAATAAGAGACTATGAACCCCTTAACAAGACAGAATAAGAGACTATTAACCTTTTAACAAAAAAGAATAAGAGACTATAAACCTTTTAACAAAACAGAATAAGAGACTATGAACACCTTAACAAAACAGAATAAGAGACTATGAACCCCTTAACAAAACACAATAAGAGACTATGAACCCCTTAACAAAACAGAATAAGAGACTATGAACCCCTTAGCAAAACAGAATAAGAGACTATGAACCCCTTAACAAAACAGAATAAGAGACTATGAACCCCTTAACAAAACAGAATAAGAGACTATTAACCTTTTAACAAAACAGAATAAGAGACTATAAACCTTTTAACAAAACAGAATAAGAGACTATGAACCCCTTAACAAAACAGAGTAAGAGACTATGAACCCCTTAACAAAACAGAATAAGAGACTATGAACCCCTTAACAAAACAGAATAAGAGACTATGAACCCCTTAACAAAACAGAATAAGAGACTATGAACCCCTTAACAAAACAGAATAAGAGACTATGAACCCCTTAACAAAACAGAATAAGAGACTATGAACCCCTTAACAAGACAGAATAAGAGACTATTAACCTTTTAACAAAAAAGAATAAGAGACTATAAACCTTTTAACAAAACAGAATAAGAGACTATGAACCCCTTAACAAGACAGAATAAGAGACTATTAACCTTTTAACAAAAAAGAATAAGAGACTATAAACCTTTTAACAAAACAGAATAAGAGACTATGAACCCCTTAACAAGACAGAATAAGAGACTATTAACCTTTTAACAAAACAGAATAAGAGACTATGAACCCCTTAACAAAACAGAGTAAGAGACTATGAACCCCTTAACAAAACAGAATAAGAGACTATGAACCCCTTAACAAAAAAGAATAAGAGACTATTAACCTTTTAACAAAACAGAATAAGAGACTATAAACCTTTTAACAAAACAGAATAAGAGACTATGAACCACTTAACTTAGCAGACTATGAACCCTTTAACAAAACAGAATAAGAGACTATTAACCTTTTAACAAAACAGAATAAGAGACTATAAACCTTTTAACAAAACAGAATAAGAGACTATTAACCTTTTAACAAAACAGAATAAGAGACTATAAACCCCTTAACAAAACAGAATAAGAGACTATGAACCCCTTAACTAAGCAGAATAAGAGACTATAAACCCCTTAACTAAACAGTATAAGAGATTATGAACCCCTTAACAAAACAGAATAAGAGACTATGAACCCCTTCATATCTTAAGATGTGTCATACATAACCGACGTTTCCGTTCAAGACTTATCAAGTTTATCGAATGCTTATTTGTGGTTTTACTATGAATTTTATGTCAGTTTTCTTTTGCTATCGGAAGGGAATTTTGTTTCATGTCTTCTGTTTGTTTATATATTTTTAGATGCGATGTAAAGAATTCGGTGACCATGACCTTTGCCAATGTTGACCTTCAGAAAAAGAAAGAGAAAAAGAAAGAAATGGATTATAATCACGAGGTAAGAGTTCAATTAATCCAAATTCAACTCAGAATAACAGGATTAATTCGATATATACTAGTTGTAGCTATCTGATATTGCCCGGGAGTCTATTTAATTTAATTGTTTCATTTTTTTAAACTATGCTGTTTCTTTTACCAAATTAGTTATTGCTCACCGACAACAAACAGTGGTGTTCCCTGGAGTCTGAGTGACGACAAGCCTCCTCAGAGTTCCAGTATTCTCCAACTTTTTTCGATTACCACCGCAAATGACATTGCGGTATCGCAATAGCCGCCTACAATTGATGTCTCGCTGGCAACGATCTTTGGTCTCCTCTGGGATTTGGGTGGCAATATGGTTCCCCAACGTCCCAGCAGTCTCCACACTCTTCCAGTGAAGGTCTGGTTAGTGCTGTTCCTTCTCGCTCTTCCCATCCTTCTTGAGCCTCTACAACTATTTTGTGTAGTGTCAGAGGGGGGAAGATTAAGATTATTATTATTAAGATTATTATTATTAAGATTATTATTATTAAGATTATTATTATTAAAATTATTATTATTAAGATTATTATTATTAAGATTATTATTATTAAGATTATTATTATTAAGATTATTAAGATTATTATTATTAAGATTATTAAGATTATTATTATTAAGATTATTAAGATTATTATTATTAAGATTATTAAGATTATTATTATTAAGATTATTAAGATTATTATTAAGATTATTATTAAGATTATTATTAAGATTATTATTATTATTATTATCATCATCATCATCATCATCATCATCATCATCATCATAATTATCATTATTATTATTATTATTTTTTTTTTTTTATTTTTTTTTTTTTTTAATAAGATTTTTAAAGTTAAATGTAATTATGACGGCACCATTTGGTCCTTAAATTGTTGATTTAACCAAATTGGTATATTATAATATTATGTTATATTTATAATTAATTGAACTCATTTAACTAATTTTGTTAACGTGATGTTGTTTTTGTCTCTATTTATAAAACGAGTGTACATCCTCCGTCAAAAATGACGGAAACAATTGCGCTTCGCCAGTGTTCTCACAATTATTCATACTCATATAATTTATATTATAATACACATGGCTTCCTTTCTTACGAAGAAAACGAAATATATTCTGGTGGATTTAAATGTTTGTAATTAAATTATTTTTAAATATTATATTTTAAATGTTCGTTTAGTAATTTAGGTTATTGCAGTTTTTAATTTGATTTTAACATCTCAGTCAGTGAATTTAACAAAAACAGAAGAAAGAAGGAAAGAAAACGTCTCAATCTGGAAAGTTTTGAAAAGAAAAAGAACTAAAGAAAAACGTATCAATCGGTATAGTAGAAAAAAGGGGAAAGAAAAATGGGGAAAAACGTCTCATGATAGAAATAGAGTGAATGATTTATTTTCGAATTTATTTCAGATGTCTCACTTGCTATTTGCTTTCTTCCTTCTCCTAAACACTTTAAATGGTTTCGTCCGGCAGTTTTTTACTCGCTAACTTTTTCCTAACAGAAGTGAATCTATAGAGATATACAAATAAATACACATTGGTGTTTATTATAAAGCGGATGATGATTGAATCTAAATAGCTTCCAAAAATTTCAGTCCTTAAATATGTTAGGATTTGGTAAGAATTTCAAAGCTAGAAATAACATTCCATACGACAGTTTAAATGCTTCAAAATTCCTTTAAAATTTCGAAGGGTCAAGACGTCGTTCATCCCTTTTTTTCAACTATTAACAAAATATTAAAATTGCAGTCTTCTTACGAGGAAACCGAAATGCATTCTGGTGGATTTAATTCAATAATTAGTTGTTTTTTTAAGTAATTTTTAAAAAGTTTATTTTAGTAATTTAGGCTATGACATTTTTTAATTCAGTAAATATTTTATTATTAGTAAATATTTTTTAAAGATCAAGTCAATTCAGACACACACAGCCGCACATGAAGATGTCTGATAATTTTATTAATTTAATGATATACATAATTATATATTAATTTAATAATACACACTATTATATATTATTTTAATAATACACACTATTATATATTGATTTAATTATACACAATATTATATATTAATTTAATAATACACTCTGTTATATATTAATTTAATAATACACACTATTCTATATTAATTAAATAATACACACTATTATATATTAATTTAATAATACACACTATTATATATTAATTTAATAATACACACTATTCTATATTAATTAAATAATACACACTATTATATATTAATTTAATAATACACACTATTATATATTAATTTAATAATACACACTATTATATATTGATTTAATAATACACACTATTATATATTAATTTAATAATACACACTATTCTATATTAATTAAATAATACACACTATTATATATTAATTTAATAATACACACTATTATATATTAATTTAATAATACACACTATTATATATTAATTTAATAATACACACTATTATATATTAAATTAATAATACACACTATTATATATTATTTTAATAATACACACTATTATATATTGATTTAATAATACACACTATTATATATTGATTTAATAATACACACTATTATATATTAATTTAATAATACACACTATTATATATTAATTTAATAATACACAATATTATATATTAATTTAATAATACACACTATTATATATTGATTTAATAATACACACTATTATATATTAATTTAATAATACACACTATTATATATTAATTTAATAATACACACTATTCTATATTAATTAAATAATACAAAATTAAAGTTAACCATAACAATTTCAGTATCTTACTCTATGTTGATTCAACGACTCTTTTATTTTCCTTACAATCTCTGGTAGAAATTATAGAAAGAGTGACTCTCTTTGTTCGAGGCTTATGTCATTTACATACGCGTGTCAATACACACCACAAGCACGTATGTAAATTAGATGGTAAATTAATAAGTCTCCTTACTTCTAAACAACAATATTAATAATAAAAATAATGATAATGATAATAATAATAATAATAATAATAATAATAATAATAATAATAATAATAATAATAATAATAATAATAATAATAACAACAACAATAATAAAAATAATAATAATAACAACAACAACACACCGAACGTATGCATATAATGGTTATTTTCTAAGCACACATTCACTATTTTCTTACATTTTTTCTGACAACACTCCAATCAATTATTATGCAAATTTCAGAGAAAATCTTAATAAAAAAATACATCTTTAAAGAAAATCTGTGCCAAAATATCTGGCAAAATTCTATTATTTCACTATGCCAACGTTTGGCCGATTACGTACATCCTCTTGGCCCGCTTCTATAATCGAAACTCTTAACTTTTGTGGAGGGTAAAATTACGGATGCTTCATGAATTAAGTATTTATTCCTTTTATTTATCTTTATATTAATAAAATTATAAAACAACTTCCCGTCTGTCTTTATGTGGTGGGTTATTTCCTCGTATATTTAGTTTTTTACTATTAATGGAATATTTCTTGAAATCAAAATACGGTAGCGTAATTTTTTTTTTTACTTCTATTTAAAAGAATAATTAAATAACGAAATAAAATCCTCCATAATGCCTATTGTTGTATTTGTGAACAAGTCATATTTTTTTAATCTTTTGCTAATAGTTAAAAAAAAAAAAAGAATTAATTAATCCGCGACCCTTCGAAATTTGTATTAAATTTGGAAGCATTTAAACTGTCGATTGGAAAGTAAATTCTGGCTTTAAATACTTAACTAATCCTTATGTATTAAAAGATTGAAAGTTAGGAAGCTATTTACATCCAATCATTTTATGAATATAAATTAAAACAACATTTATGGTAGTTTGGTTTGGTAGTTTTGTTTTACGGCATATCAACCCTTTTTGGGTTATTTAATGCCGAATCTGGTCATTATAGTAAAAGTGTTTATGCTTCAAGTTCTTTATATCTTCAAATGTTTAATCATCGTTTTTGGTTTGGTAGTTTTGTTTTACGGCATATCAACCCTTTTTGGGTTATTTAATGCCGAATCTGGTCATTATAGTAAAAGTGTTTATGCTTCAAGTTCTTTATATCTTCAAATGTTTAATCATCGTTTTTGGTTTGGTAGTTTTGTTTTACGGCATATCAACCCTTTTTGGGTTATTTAATGCCGAATCTGGTCATTATAGTAAAAGTGTTTATGCTTCAAGTTCTTTATATCTTCAAATGTTTAATCATCGTTTTTGGTTTGGTAGTTTTGTTTTACGGCATATCAACCCTTTTTGGGTTATTTAATGCCGAATCTGGTCATTATAGTAAAAGTGTTTATGCTTCAAGTTCTTTATATCTTCAAATGTTTAATCATCGTTTTTGGTTTGGTAGTTTTGTTTTACGGCATATCAACCCTTTTTGGGTTATTTAATGCCGAATCTGGTCATTATAGTAAAAGTGTTTATGCTTCAAGTTCTTTATATCTTCAAATGTTTAATCATCGTTTTTGGTTTGGTAGTTTTGTTTTACGGCATATCAACCCTTTTTGGGTTATTTAATGCCGAATCTGGTCATTATAGTAAAAGTGTTTATGCTTCAAGTTCTTTATATCTTCAAATGTTTAATCATCGTTTTTGGTTTGGTAGTTTTGTTTTACGGCATATCAACCCTTTTTGGGTTATTTAATGCCGAATCTGGTCATTATAGTAAAAGTGTTTATGCTTCAAGTTCTTTATATCTTCAAATGTTTAATCATCGTTTTTGGTTTGGTAGTTTTGTTTTACGGCATATCAACCCTTTTTGGGTTATTTAATGCCGAATCTGGTCATTATAGTAAAAGTGTTTATGCTTCAAGTTCTTTATATCTTCAAATGTTTAATCATCGTTTTTGGTTTGGTAGTTTTGTTTTACGGCATATCAACCCTTTTTGGGTTATTTAATGCCGAATCTGGTCATTATAGTAAAAGATTTATGCTTCAAGTTCTAAAAATAAAATAAAAAAGGAGAGGGAGAAAGGGAGAGGGGCTGTTGTTTTTGGTTTTGGTTTTGTAGAACATAATTAAGTTTTACAAAAAAAAAAAAAAAAAAAACGTCAATGTAGGTGAATTTCGTCTCAGGGAGCCACAGGGCAGCCTGATCTGGTATCACCAGACAACATTTATACCTTAACAACAATTAATTATAGTTTTATAACAATTTGGTTCACTTAATTATTTAATGACCGAACAATGATGTAATAATTAAATTTAACTTTCATAATCTCACTTTTAATAAAGTTTTAATTTGATCGAAAAAAAAGCAGCATAGTTTTTTTTTTAAAGTTGGAACAAAAATGAAAGTAAAAATAACTCCCGGCTAACACCGGGTAGTATAGCTATTTTTAACTAAATTATTTTTATCAATATTGTTTTTCCGGACTATTTTTCTCATCATTTATATTTGTATTGCGTTTCGGCCGAAGAGCCTTCCGACCTTCTTCCAACGTATTGTTTGATTACGGCGACGAAAAAGAAACTCGAAAAAGTTTGAAGGGCGCATCGGTTAAAACGTAGTGCAAATAAAAATATCAATGTTGACCATAAAAAAAAACAATCTATAACTTTTTCCATCCAAAAAATCCAAACAAAATGTATTTTAGTTTGGTACATGATACAAACATATTATTTATAATTTCCCAGTCGAATGTATCTATTAGCAACATAAATAATTTTCAAGAAAAGTTGGGAAATTAATCCAAAACAATTTATTTTAGTTTGGTACACGATACAAACATATTATTTATAATTTACCTACTCATGTGTGACGTATGTTTTTGTTAAAACAATTTAATATTTAATATAAAAAAAATATAAGCATGTGAAGTTTGCGTTAGGATCGGCGTTTAGTAGTTACTCATCCGACGGATATTTCTCCCTTCGGAAGTAAATTTCCTATTGGTAACCTTCATTAAATCAACCACATCCATATTTTCTATTAAATATTAAATTGCTGGGTTTTTTAACGAAAATACGTCACAAATGAGTATTGATTTACTCCTCTCCAGGAGTTAGGCACAAGGCCAGTTTTTATCTTACTCCCACAAGTAAGATGTGACCCAAGGTCGGGTCGGGAAAGTGGGGTTTAAAAATTGCCTGGGCAGCCCCGTCGGCATTCCTCGGTAGGGACTCCTCAGGCAGTAAGCAATTAACTTACTCCTCCCCAAAGAGGGGAGGCGAAGCCTGGGAGGGTGTACCTCCTAGAACTGCACAGGACAGACCCATAGACCGGTGTAAATCAAGCCCCGAAGGCCAAGACAATACCAGTCTATGGGGTGCAGTATCCATCGGAACAGATACTACACTTTGATCTTAGCCAATACGTCACAAATGAGTAGGTAAACCAAAATAACATATATTTTAATATATTTTATGTCGTCATTTCTCAAATAAGAAAAAACAGATAAATATATGAATCAAACGAAAAACTGAATGGAATTTTTTTTTTTTTTTTTTTTGTCAAATCTATCTTCACAGACATTCACTGCAAAATCTGTATACACATATAAGGTGTTTTTTTACCCTTAAATGCTTTATTTTTTGTATTGGTTTGAAAAAATGTTATCAAGAGAAAAACGTTTCATGGGGTAATATAAAGTAGTATAAATGATTTTGTGAAAAAACAAAATTATTAAACAAAAATATATGTTGCTAATGTGCAACAAACGGCATAAAATTTTACATGTATAACAAAACACTACAATATATGCATCTAAATAATCATAATACACTAGAGAATCATAAAATAAATTTTTATTTACCATTATAATGACCAGATTTAAAAGTTGAGGCTCTTGAATTAGGCAGATGACACATCGATGACACTCGCCCATGACATCGAAGATACTGATTACCTATTTAGCGGGTGTGCTGATACAACATCATACTAATACCTACTCACACTTGCAAATAGGTTCGTTGCAGATGTGAAACAAGTTGCAGTTTGACACATTTTAGTTGCATATTATATTAAATAGGCATTTTGTTGGAATGTGTCATATTTGAAACAAAAGGCATTTAAGGTTTAAAGAAACATGAGGATTTAAAATGAGTTTTTTTTTCTCAATGATTGTTTCAAAATAACTGAAAATTAATTTTCCTCGATTGAAATAATATAATTTCTAAAATATTTTTCTGTTTGTTTGTTTTTATTTTACGGCATATCAACCTTTTTCGAGTTATTTAATGTCGAACCCAGTCATTTTGGTAAAAGTTGTTATGCTTTGCGATTTTCATTGATTATTTTCGGATAATTCTCTGAGTTTTGGGTGAATTTGTTTTCCATCTGAGGTATTCATTTTATTTGCCTGTCCCTATATACAAACATATATTTATAGCATGAATAAATATGTGAAGATATTAACAGCGCGAAGCATGAATACTGTTGCCAAAATAACTGGATTCGACATTAAAGAACCGGTTGATGTGCCGTTAAACAAATAAATATATACTTCGAAATGATATCATTATCCAACAACAAGGGAAGTTTAAAAATTATTTTTCATTTATAGTTAGGGACGGGCAATGAAAATTAAACTATTTTGTTTTGTAACCGATTGAAAAAAATATGAGTATCTCGATTGAAAAATATGAATACCCCGATTTAAAAAAAATGAATACCTCGATTGAAAAATATGAAATATTCCGATTGAAAAAAAATGAATACTCTGATTGAAAAATATGAATACCCCGATTTAAAAAAATGAATACCTCGATTGAAAAATATTAATACCTTGATTGAAAAAAATTGAATACCCCGATTGAAAAATATGAAATATTCCGATTGAAATAAAAAATGAATAGCCCGATTGAAAAATATGAATACCCCGATTGAAAAAAAAAATGAATACTCTGATTGAAAAATATTAATACCCCGATTGAAAAAATGAATACTCTGATTGAAAAATATTAATACCCCGATTGAAAAAATGAATACTCTGATTGAAAAATATTAATACCCCGATTGAAAAAAATGAATACTCTGATTGAAAAATATTAATACCCCGATTGAAAAAAAATGAATACTCTGATTGAAAAATATTAATACCCCGATTGAAAAAAATGAATACTCTGATTGAAAAATATGAATACCCCGATTTTAAAAAAATGAATACCTCGATACCTCGATTGAAAAATATGAATACCCCGATTGAAAAAAAATGAATACTCTGATTGAAAAATATGAATACCCCGATTGAAAAAATTGAATACCCCGATTGAAAAATATGAAATATTCCGATTGAAATAAATTGAATACCCCGATTGAAAAATATGAAATATTCCGATTGAAATAAAAAATGAATAGCCCGATTGAAAAATATGAATACCCCGATTGAAAAAAAAAATGAATACTCTGATTGAAAAATATTAATACCCCGATTGAAAAAATGAATACTCTGATTGAAAAATATTAATACCCCGATTGAAAAAAAATGAATACCATAACTGAAAACAAAATGAACACCCGATTGAAAAAGATCTACCAACAATCAAATACTTAACGATCTTAATGAATTTTTTAGTATTTATTGATTGGTAAATGAATGTTAACATGAAGTATTTATTTTATTAAAATAACACTCATATATGTTTTTGGTCATTTAAATTATTTTAGCCCCTCCCCTCGAAATACGTGTTATTCTACCGATAGTCGAAACACAGTGACCATATTTACAACAAAGGTGCGAATAGAAAAAGAAATTAAACGCAGCTCGGAAATTTTAATGTAAAATAAAATTTATTAAATGCCTTGAGAGCTTTAAATTGTCTTAATTGTTGTGATTTTATTCGCACCTTCAGGTGTTGTACAGGTGATCACTGTGTTTCGACTATGGGTATAAGAAGACCTCATTGAAATAAAAGGGGGTAAGGTAAATAAAATGAATAATTTATATTAATATTGATTAATAAATAATGAAAATGTAATTGGTGCTCTTATCGATCCTGAACCAGTTTTCGTGACGTTCGACTCGGAAGCGTTCGGCTGCTCTACGCAAACGCCCGAGAGTTGACGAGCCGATTTGTACCAGACGACATTTTTGATACGGTGCTGCGTCCTATGATCATAATGTTTTGCTTGTTTTGTTTTGTTTTTTTTTTGTTTTTTTGTTAGGGTTATGGTTACGGTTAGGGGTTAGGGGTAGGGTTAGGGTTAGGGTTTAGTTTAGGGTTTAGGGTTCGTGTTTAGGGTAAGAAATTTTTTTAAGAAACAACAAAGAAAATTAAACATATTTTCATGAATTTTTTTGAAAGAAACAACAGGAAAAAAACATTACTGTTATAAAATGAATACTGTATTTAAAAAAAAAACGTACCAAAATTATTTTTATCACGACATATCTTTTTAATTTTATTATTTATTTTTACTTGCTCGCGATGATACTGCAGTGCAAAGCTGTTCGTAATTCATTTTGGGTTTATTTTCTTCAAAAAAACTTCCTGACAAAAAATCCGTCTTCGAAAGCACTTATTTTCACTTTGTAACAAAGTTATCGGTGGCTCGCTGCTTTGGCTCGTACACACTCGGCCGTTTGCGTAGGACAGCCGAACGATTCCGAGTCGAACGTCACGAAAGCTGGTTCAGGATCGATATCAGTACCAAAAAGAAAATAATTTTTACTTTAATTACCCGTCCCTAAATATAACTAAAAAATAAATTTGGCGATTTTCTTGATGGATACTAATATTATTTCTAAAGTATGATTTTTTTTTTTTTTTTTTTTACGGCATATCAACACTTTTCTGTTAATTTATGGTCGAATCCAATCGTTTTGGTAAAAGTTCTTATGCTTTACGGTGTTAATATTTTCACATATTTATTCATGCTAGTTCGTATATGATTGGTTTGTAAATTAATTTCTTTAGTAAATAAATAGTCTCTCTAGATGCTAGATTCTATTTAACCCATAGACGGGACGTTGACGGATACTATCATCCGAGTTAAAGTCGACCTGGGTGTAGGGGTTACTTAGGGCTGACTTCACACTATCGAAAGCTCCCAAACGGGGGCTATATTACTAGATGCAGTTTTGTGTTATACCAAGGAGAGTTTGCAGGAAAGAGGGGGCTTGATTAGTTGAGAAGGTTGGGAAATATGGTAGGCAGAAAAGTTAGAATTAACTAAAATAATTAACATACATGTTTTTTTTAATTGAGCCAGCTAGTATTAGGTCTTAAAACATTGGAAAAAAAATTTCATTAAAATTTCTGATTTCCAAGAGCTGCCTTTAAAAACTCATTTTTCATTCCTACCTTCCGGGTGTTATCCTTTTTAAAGGTGGTCATTGATATTCGACTATAATAAGACGTCCTTTAAATGAAGGGTGGATGAAATAATTTAAGTGTCCAAAACAAAACTGTTGTTTTTTTTTTAATTAAATAAATACGGTATATTAACATTCATTTATTAATAAATACTGAATATGTAATTAAAATCAGATAATTCTCTGAGTTTTTGGTGGACGTTTTTCAATTTTTTGTAAAAAAAAAAAAAAAATTAATTTCGCTTTCACTGTTTATCCCTAATTATATCGAAGTAAACACCCTTTAGAATAAAAGCCAACATGCATGTATTTTTTATTGTATTCTTAAGATTATGAAAAAAAAACTTGTTTCTAGTAGGGGTGGGACGTAATGGGTGAAAATTTCATTAGGGGTGGGACGTAATGGGTGAAAATTTCATTAGGGGTGGGACGTAATGGGTGAAAATTTCATTAGGGGTGGGACGTAATGGGTGAAAATTTCATTAGGGGTGGGACGTAATGGGTGAAAAATTCATTAGGGGTGGGACGTAATGGGTGAAAATTTCATTAGGGGTGGGACGTAATGGGTGAAAATTTCATTAGGGGTGGGACGTAATGGGTGAAAATTTCATTAGGGGTGGGACGTAATGGGTGAAAATTTCATTAGGGGTGGGACGTAATGGGTGAAAATTTCATTAGGGGTGGGACGTAATGGGTGAAAATTTCAGATTCATGCGAGTAGTATTTTTTGTGTTCATTTATACATAAATAACACTAAACAATAAAACATTTTGAAAATTTTGCAAAATTCAGAAGATGCATGCCAAAAATAGCCGTTAGGGCTCCATGGGAGTCAAAATCCATCATTTTTCGGTGAAAAAGTGGTTTCATGCGACATTGCAGGTCCTTAAACATCCTCAAAAGCTATGAATGGATGTAGATGGTTAAATCTGATATAGTACTTTAATTTATGACCATTTTCAGGCTGTGAAAGGGTTTTCATGAATGTAAAATAGCCAAAAACTATTGGCCTGATACCTTCTGAATTTTGCAAAATTTTCAAAATGTTTGATTGTTTAGTGTTATTTATGTATAAATGAACACAAAAAAAATACTACTCGCATGAATCTGAAATTTTCACCCATTACGTCCCACCCCTATTTCTAGGGAGATAGATGACAATTTTTAATTAAAATAGTTTCTATTTTTCCTGTTATCGTTACTACCAACGCAGTCCCCAATTTTCAGCACGTACGTGTGTTTATGCTCCACTCTATCGATTACCGATAAGCATTCGGTGGAAGTCGGTCGAGAGCGCGTGATTGGAATCTCTTTATCTTTTCCTCTCTTGTGCACACATCGATACACACACTCACAAAATGGCAACCATTTCTTTGCAGAGAGACGGGGGGGGCGTTCTCCACCACCACCACTACCACTACCACTACTACTACTACTACTACTGTCGCTGACCAGTTACATTCATTCAGAGATCCTCGTAGAAATCCATCTATCTTATATAAATAGAGACTTTGTCCATCTGTCGGTCAGTCACACTTTTTTGTAGACCTAATAAATACATTATGTAATTTGTCTCATTTCGAAATATCAGAGATCTTAACGACAAGTAGAAACGGAAAATATTGCATCAATAGTAAATAATTAATTCTCACCAAATAAAGTGGATGCCATGACCGGAAATCGAAACCGAAGCCTTAGGTTCTACCAACTGACCTGTTTTGGACTTTCTTATAAATAGAGCTTAAAACATTACCATAACAAAATAATTAGCCTGACGTCATAGATTTATGCTTTACGCCATGTTTCAAAACATGAATTCAAACATAAGCGATACTAAAAGATAAATCGATGAATAGGTAAACATTATCGATAACGTTGGAAATTATTTTAATCGTCCAAAACAATTTATTTTTCCTTTAACTACTTATTGGCGTTAAAAACATTTAATATTTAATATATACGAGAATTTGAGCTCGTACGGTTGATAATTTTATTTATATGAATAATCTTCTTCTTTTTTACTTTTATTCGTCTCAAGCAAAGCACGTTGCCATAGAGAAGTAAATTAGGGACCATACACACAGAGTAATCCTAAGTGGGGAGTTGTGCAACAAGATGTTTGTTCACATTATATTTAAATTTCTGCATGTTAGTACAGTGTGCGACCTATTAGGTTAGAGACTGTTTTTTGTCTAAGAGGGAGAGACACACATCAGTACACACACTCGTAAAATTGAACCCTTTTCTTTGCAAGGTGGGGCGTGGGCGTTCTCCATCATTACTACTACCACCGCCACCACTACTACTACTACTACTACTACTACTACTGATACTTCTCAGTATCTGACAAGTTACGTTCATTTGTTCAGAAATTCTCGTAGAAATTCGTCAATTATATAAATAATAATATAATCGTTATTCTGTCCTCTTTATTTGACCTTTATTCAACTCAAACAAGACACGTGCGAATTAGGGGTCATACCTACAAGAGTGGGGAGCTTTGCAGCGAGATGTTTGTTCACGTTACATTTAAATTTCTGCATGTGGGTACACTCAGGGAAACAGAAAGCAGGAAGGGAATTCCAAAGGCGTAGAGTGGTTTCTATGAAAATCGCTCCAGACAAGGCATGAAGCCACTTGATGTAAGGAGCTAAAAAAATACTACTTCAAAATCAAAAACTAGCCAGCGATAAGTGTTAGATGGATAGATTCCGATTTTAAAAAAACAGTAATTCTTCCCCCTTTGTCAGAAACGTCGCTCATGAAATATTAAGTCTACTTTCTACTCTCCTTCAAGAGTTCAAGTATTTAGCTGATTCTTGAGTTGGTCGGTGTATTTACATCGAAGGGGGAGACCAAAGCAGCAAATTCGTCTGAGTACATCCCATTAAATACAGGGATGCAACATTGCGGCGATGGGACAGAGCTGGGGCTTGATAGACAGTGTGAGACCTATTAGACTCTTTTTTGAACTCTGTCTAAGAGGAAGATGCTAGTGGTTGGTGCACCAACCCAGATGTGACGACAATACTCCCTACATAAGCGGAGGGTGGCTTTGTAGAGATATAGGATACTGTCAGGTGTGAGCAGTTTTCTAGCATGGTAGAGGGAGCCCACTTTCCTTGCAACGGCCTTGACAGTATCTTCTATGTATTTGTTCCAACTCAACGTTAGGTCGGGAGTTTGAATGTTGGACTCTCGGGTATGATGCTATTAGCCATGGCAATCGGTGGTTGGAAAAGTTTCTTATAATTGTTAAAGGAGATAAGCTCTGTCTTATTAGTATCAAGTGCTATCATCCATTTATGTCTCCATTCACCTACTATCTGTGGGTGTGTCTGAAATCACACACGATACACTTACAAACCTTGCATCATTGGATTCAGTGTAACTCGGGCCCGGTTAGGGTAAAAAAATACTGCAATATTAATTCTCTAAGGGTTAAAAGATATTTCTTCTTTTTTTTTTTCATTTTTATTTGGAGTTGTTCGAAAAACAATACTACAACTAGGTCAAATAATTGGTCAGTCAGCTTTTGTTTTTTCTTTGTTGTTTGCTTTCATTTTTATTTCTATCATATTGAACCACTCTCTATATAGAAGAAGAGCGAGTGAGGGAAGTCGGGAGGAAGATGTAAATAGAGTAGTTTTAATAGAAAGAGGGTGTATATTTTACTGTAACTAACAGAATAAGATAGGGGTTAAAAAACAAATATACACCAAATAAATTTTACCAAAGGCAAGATAAATTACTCTTCTATCTACCTGGATAGGTTTATTTGTGCTTTAACTTATTTTAAAGCGTATGTTTGTTATAAACGAACTTAGTGTCCACTTTATTCAGTTAGAATGAAAGAAAACATGGCTGACAATAATCCCTGCACAAGAACCCTGGATAATCGCTCAAAAATCGAAAATTACACAAAATACTGATAGAAACACATGCAAGTTAAAAAATGTAATGTTCTATATTAAAAAATACCCGAAAGATGTTACATATTTTTTTTTTTTTTTTTTTTTACTTTTCTATTTTGTGATCCCGGACAACGCCGGATATCCCTGCTAATACTTGATATTTAACAACCTCGCTTTCTATATTTTTATATAAATTCATTTCACTTCTTTTTATTTACTCGTCAGAATTTGAACTTTTTTCTTATGAACTCCTCAATAACTATTCAGTATCTGTGTGTCCATTTCTTATGTGCCCTTGCGTGTTTATTTCTCGCCTCAACGTAACTTTCATGTTTACGTTACTCGTTGAATTATTATTTATTCGCATCTACTATTAATCGAATATTTATTGAAATAAAAAACTGCAATAGCGTAACTAAGACTATTTTTAAAATCCTATTTAAAACATAATAATTTAATTACGAAATCAAATCCATCAGAATGCATTTCTTCGTAAACAAGTGAGTCATTTTAATTTTTGTTAATAGTTGAAACAAATGAATGAATTACTTCATAGCCCCTCGAAATTTGAAAGGAATTTTGAAGCATTTTAACTGTTGAATAAAAAGTCATTTCTGGCTTTAAAATTCTTAGCTCATCCACATATATTAACAGATTGAAAGTTTTGAGGCCATTCACATCAAATAATTTTATGAACAGATTAAAAACACACTATCATAAGAAAATTAGTTATAGATTGATAAGAATTTGGTTCAATTAATAATTTACTAAATAAACAATACTTTCAACACTATATTTTAAAATATATCGAATTAACCGGACCCGTGGAAATTCCAAGGTGCTTTCTACATTAATCTGTGTAATTTACTAGTTATAATAATATTCCTTTTGAAATAACAAATGTCTGTCCGGATCAATACTATTAAAAACACAATTACTCTTTCTTCTTCTTCTTCTTCTTCTTCTTCTTCTTCTTCTTCTTCTTCTGTAAAACAATTGTCGTTTTCAGCAAAATATTCTTCAAATCAATTTTTTAAAAAAGAATGAAACTTTAAAATGTATTTATTAAAAATGGTAATGTTTTAGTCGACGGAGCGACATAATTCGATGTTGGAACAATTAATTTTTAAATGAGTTAAGTAAAAGAATTTTACCCGAGCGACATCAGATTGATCACGAACGATCTCATTTTTATGTGTGTGAAAGGTGATAACGTACGTGCGAACATGAAATTCCTTAGCGTATGACTATATAGATATTACATAGATTTGAAAAAAGACGGCACTGTTTAAAAAAGCAAAACAAAAAAAGTTACGTACCGATAGTTAAAAAAATAAATTCATTGGAGTGTATCCGCATTGCCACCTGGAAGGCTACCACAACAAATGATAGATGTTTGGAATCCTGGTAGTGACGTTTTAGGCAATTTCGGCCTATGACATAAATTTAGACCCTTGCTATGCAAAGACCTTTAGAACTACAGAAAGGTTGACACCATTGGCTTATTATGACTTGTAATGATTAACTCTTATTTATGTCAGCTGTGTGTGAATTCAGTTGGATCGTGACCAAAAATACGAACACAGTTGGATCTACTGAAATCATTACTGGCTGATTTTCATTGATCAATTTTTATGTTTAAATACCATTTCCCTTTTTTTCATCTGTATTCGCTCTTTTTTATGTTTACTCGTGCTGTAAGGCATGCAAACTTTAATTTTATTTAGAAAACAAACAAGAATAAGGATATTAAAATATGCATATGGAGAAACCTACAATATTTTGAATCACAATGTACAAAAGGACAAATAAATATTAAGTGTGTTTTGTTTTCTTCATCAAGACTTAGACGTTGCGAGATGACGGCATGGCGTTGTCTCGGATGATAGCTAGGGAGATGCGCTGAAACATCCAAGCGATCTCTCGGGTTTCGTTCAAACAAATGGCCATGATCCGTCCAATGTCTCGTATGAATCGTGAAGTATCGAGACCGAAGACCCCTGACGTTTCGATTGAGATACGTTGAAAAATAAAATGGTCGTTTAAGAAGTTGTGTTCGTCATTTTTTTTGGGGGGGGGGGGGCGAACTGGGCTGCGGTGCGGAGATTGGCAGCAGATTCTGCAATTCATTACGACGTGCAAGGGTCGGAACAATATATCAGTGACTTTCCGGCTTTAAATAAAAGAGTGTCATGGCGCCGGGTTGACGATTATCGCCCCCCCTCTCTCTCTCTCTCTCTCTCTCTCTCTCTCTCTTTCTAGGCCAACTGACTCGAGTATTTCTGATGACCAGCAATAGTTGAACGAAAAGTAGAACAATATAAGCAGAATTATAAATAATCCATTATCTATGTTACGCATGCGTAGAAATCAAAATGGCGTCGATTCGATAAACATTGAAATACGCACAGATTTATTGTTTGTTTTTCTTTTCAGCTATCTGTTCCTAATTAGTTTAGAATCACGCTTTTCAACGAGGCGTCCCTGGTACCCTAAGCTACCACAAATGATTCCTAAGTTTTCCGCAAAATCAAGTGAAATAATCTAATGCACTTTTGACTCTTTATTTAATTTCATATACCTACTATTACCAAACAAGGGCAATATCTCAATGCTATATTGGCATATAGACATCATCGTATCTAACTTGTTATTTAAAAATAAAACAATGAATGGGAATAAGTGTAGGCATTCATGTCCACTCAGCGGACGAGATATGTACGTGGCTTTTAACCTTGATTTACCTTACGTCTTTTCAACATTGCCAGTAAAAGATAAATACATTATAAACTCAGGCAGCCATTATCTCTTTTCGTTCTGTTTACATTTATATCATACGAAAATATGATATCGCTTACTTATGTTTTATGTTTGAGTTTTGTGTGAATAAAAACTCTGTCATGAAGTATTATAAGCGAATAGTATAGAATTCTATTTAGCATTAGAGAAACATTTGACAGAGTAATATTCATTTTTTCTTAAACCACTTATTCAAAAATATATACGACGATATTTACCATGTGAACTCTGATGAAAATAAAGTGAGAAAGATATGGTATATGATTTTGTTTTTGCGCAGTGGTTTCTTGAGACATGTGTAGCAGTTACCTCTTCCTTTCAAACATAACTGCACCGGTTGGCCGTTAGGTGTCTCTTTTTCACCGACAGGTGGCGCTGAAAAGAGTTATCTGCCCTTCTGATTATAAAAACCGGTGTAAACGGAAAATCACTCTCTTCTCTATTCAATTGGCCTCGCTGAACGACGCCTAGACACCAGCGCTCCGTCAAAAACAATTCTAAACTAAAACGTACAAAACAAACAAAAGTAAGCGATATCATACGAAAATATGATATCGCTTACTTTTGTTTGTTTTGTACGTTTTAGTTTAGAATTGTTTTTGCGTGAATGAATTAATTAAAATATAATAAACGACCAGTATGAATTTTATTTAGCATTACCGAAAGGTTTGACAAAGAAATAATTTTTTTTTTTTAATATTCAAAGATATATACTATGATATTTACCACGTGAACTACGATTAAAATAAAATGGCAAAAATGTTTTTTTTGTTTTGTTTTGTACTTAGATCCACTCCGAACAAGGCACATTGCCACTGAGTTGTAAGGGGCTACGGTAAATTAAGGGCCAGAAGTAGGGAGATGTGCAGCTAGATTCTTGTTTACATTACATTTACATTTATGCAGGTTAGTACAGTCATGGAAACAGGGAGTAGGGAAGGAATTCCAAAGGCTAGCAATTTGAGGAAAAAAGCTATTAAAGTAGAAAGCCCTACAACATCTGGGACTCTCCACATTGAAGGTATAGGAGGTATCTGACTGTCGGGTTGCTAAAAACATTACGTCGAGGGGGCACCAGAGCAGCAAGTTCGTCGGAGCACATTCCATTGAAGTACTTGTCGGAGCACATTCCATTGAATTTCTTGTAAAACAAGTCCAGGGATGCAGCATAGCGGTGATGGGAAAGGGGTGGAACTTGGTGGACAGTGTGGGACCTATTAGATTAGAGACTCTTTTTTGGACCCTGTCTAAGATGGAGAGACGAGTGATTGGTGCACCAACTCAGATGTGACAACAATACTCCATGCATGGGCGGATGGTGGCTTTCTAGAGATATAGGATACTGGAAGGTGAGAGAAGTTTCTTTGTGACAGCGTTGACAGTATCTTCTACGTATTTGTTCGCATTCATGTTACTGGTCAATATTATGCCGATGGTTTTGAATGTTAGACTCTCAAATAGGGCACTATTAGCCATGGCAATCGGTGGTTGAAAGGTGTCTTATAATTGTTAAAGAAATGGAATTTGTCTTCGTAGTATTTGATATTAGCATCCATTTATGTCCCCATTCCACTACAGACTGGAGATCATTTTCTAAGGATTTAGCCATTAGCTTGGTTATGTGCGTGTTTGTTTTGCCCACATGTCGAGAATAGTACGTTGTGTCACCAGTAAAAATACCAATCTCGGACACAATTTCATCAGGGAGGTTGTTTGTGAAAGTCAGGAACAATAAATGTCCAATGATCGACCCCTGGGGCGCACCCGCATTAATGTCATGTTATTTGGATGTATCACCTAGATCTTTATTTTGGTTAGGAAGGATCTAATTATATGAAATATTTGTCCAGTAATACCATACGAATTAATTTTCATGAGAAGATCCTCATGCCAGACCTTTACAAAGGCTACCGCTCTGGCTTCATTTGGCTTGTCCAGTATATTGTATATGCGTTCAGATATGACTTAGGATGTCTGCAGTAGAACGTGCTTGTCTAAATCTATGCTGGTGATCAGAAAGAAGTTTGGTGGAATGTTATCGGTAGATTTATTAAAGATTCAAAGATCTTTACGAAGAGTGGGAGTAGACTGATAGGGGTGATAATTTTGAAAGTTAATTCTTTCACCAATATTCTTGAACACTGGTCAAGAATAAGTCGAGAAGTGAGGCTTGCTGATCCTTGCGATCTGTGAAAGCTGGGTCTCTATAGCTTGAGAATCCAAGCCAATCACGGTGGTGGACACTAAAATCCCCAAATACATGTATTTGGGCGCTCGGATTTAATGAGAATGCTGCATCTATGCTATTAGAGACAAAGTCAAGCAGAGTAAAGTCCTGAGTTGAAGAGGAACGTTAGATGAAATATAAGTAACTAACACTGTGTTGTAAGGTTAATCTAAAGCACATGTAGCCGTGATCATCTGACTCTAGACTATGTTTTCTAGTCATGGGGTGAGTGTTTCGAATATAAACTGCGAGTTTGTGCTTATGTTTGTCAGAGTCCTTACGGTAGAGTGGGAGGTAACCAGTCATATCAAAACGATAAGAGGACATTGAGGAGTGTTGGTTAATTTCACTTTGTGCTAGGGTATCCTGGGAGTTTACTATGATAAAGGACTCTATGTTATCGATGTTGATTCTAAGCCCTCGGATATTTGTGAATGCAAGCCTCAAGGGAGGAGGCGAATGTGTTGTTTTTAAGTGGATGTCTGATTTGAAGTTGTTGCTTTTTTGTAGTGATTTTTTTTGGTTTTTAGATATAGTGGGTTGGGTAAAGTGGGTGTTTGTTTGATGCCAGCAAGCTCATACAAGTAGAGTATTAGCCGAGTCTTTATCTATGGGGTTGTAGACTCGGGAAAGCCCATCGGAGATACGTGCAAGGTCTGTTTCCATGCGCGACAGAGCACCGCAGTTACGCCGATGTTATACAACTGTTGATAGAGCAGCCGCTCTTAGTGCTACCTAAGAGTTAGAGCTCCTGTATTACCAGCCAAACCTGTACCCTCAACCTGTCAGAACAAGAGCGGCCCAGACTAGTCATGTGAAACTAAGTGACAAGACATTTTCCCAACTTGCTCAGATACAGTAAAAGAGTGACATCGTCCATTGTACTAGTCAGGAAACAAGGCCAAATACTAGGTGTCTTTTAGGTGTCCCTAGGATGGTACCTCTGCGTCTGGCATATAAACAAAGAAAGAGTGTAAAGGCCGGCCCAAAGACTCAGCCTAACTACGCCTTAGGCAATTTTAGGTTTGAAAATCGGATATTTTGTTCGAGTCTCCAGCTCAGGGAATGCTGTCGATCAGGACTAAGGAGATCTCCCGCCCCCAGTGGTTCGGTGCCAAGACGTATGAAGTCAATAGCACAGGTTTTATATCAGAGTTTTCCTTATTCTAGATGGATGAACTGACAACATCTACGGGTCCATCACACCGAGAGGGGTAATCCTACGCCTGTGTACTATGCCAGGTATTTCTGCGCCCACGCGTGGATAGATAAGAAAAATTAAGTTTCTACTTAGAATAAATGTTATACGTACACTATCACCTTTCACCCACATTAAAAATTAGATCGTCTGATCAGCAAAGATATTGATTGGTGGTTATTCTGATGTCGCTGTGGTCGAAACTTCCACACATTTTAAAATGAATTGTTCCAAAATTAAATACAACAGTATAATTTTAAATAAATACATATCAAAAAGTGACATTCGTTTTATTGATTTGAAGAATATTTAGCTGACGATTATTTTTATGCTAAGAAGACAGATTATTTAGTATCAAATGTCTGCAATTCTAAATAAATAAAGAAAGAAGAGATATATTCGGTTTATGGTACTTCTACTGAATTTGAACCGAACTGGATTACGTTAACCCTAATCTAACCCTAAACGAACGCTAACCTAAGTTTTAGATTTAGTTCGCCAAAAGTAGGTTTGGTTCGTTTCAAATTCTGTAGAAGCACCCATTTTATTTATTTGAAGAATATTTTGCTGACAATCACAATTATTTTACGGAAGAAGAAAGAGTCATTTTTTTATCGTAGCGAACCTGACAGACATTTATTATTTTAAAAGAAATATTATTATTATTAACAGTAAATTATACAGATTCATGTAGAAAGCACCGTGGAATTATCACGGGGTTCCGCAAGTTATTACTAATATTGCTTATTCTAGTAATACTACTGCTACTACTAGTAGTCGTAGTAGTAGTCGTAGTAGTAGTCGTAGTAATAATAGTAGTAGTAGCATTAATAGTACATATTATGGAGAGACAAGGAAAAACGTGAGACAATAAATGGAAAATCGAAAGGTCCATTCAAATGGAAAACCGTGAGAAATTCTGCTGGCAATTCTTTAGAGCAAAAGGAAGATAAGCGCGAGGATGCATTAGAAATATTTGAAAATATTCTTTATTACTTCGTTTTTGTATTGTTTGTATAACATTTAGATAAAAACCTGGACAGTCAATGGGGTTTGGAAGAGGGGTTGGGGGGAGGGGGGGGATGAAAAGGGTAAACGAAAAAGACAAGCAGAATTGTGAGATAATGGACAATCTTTGCCGTCGATATCCGTTGAATTTCCACGCATCCAACATCCTAAGAATAAAAGACAAAAAGAAATGAAAAAAAAGGAGAGAAAAGAAGCTCTTAATTCCGAATCCATATCATCTTAAACCGGAACGCGATAATATTATCTTCCTTTTTGCTTGTGAGTCCTCAAAATCAATTTTTTTGAAGAATGTCTCTGTTCTCTGCTACTCCTTGAGAAGTATTATGGACTACTCCAACACTATTTAGTAACTGCGTGTGTGTGGCAGTACTAGAGAGAGAGAGAGAGAGAGAGAGAGAGAGAGAGAGAGAGAGAGAGAAAGAGAAAGAGAGAGAGAGAGAGAGAGAGAGAATCGTATTTACTATTGTCTATGTTATTGCCTCAAAAATATATCTATAAAGTTACCAAAAGCTACCTTTCATCCATTATGACGTCATCCATTTTCAAATAAATATATATCTCTTTCTTCGCTTGAGGCGCCCCTACTGGAGAATGCCGACGGGGCTGCCCAGGCAATTTTTAAATGGCCAGAGTGCTCAAATTCTCGAGCGCTAGTTTTTTTCCCACTTTACCGACCTTGTGTCACATCTTACCTTGTGGGAGGAAGATAAATAGAACCAATCAGTCACTTTATTGGTTCTCCACTCCTCCTGTCTCTCTCTTTCTCTCTCTCTCCCTCTCTCTCTCTCTCTCTCTCTCTATATATATATATATATATATATATATATATAAGTTTCTCAACCATTAAAACTATATTAAAAAAAAAACTTAAGTCCCAAGTGGTTCAGTGGAAAATCACTCATGTAAGTCAATTTAACTTTTACAGTTATTATATTTGTTTGCTTCTAACATTATTTAAGGGATCATCAGTTGTTTACCATGAAAAACTGTTTCGGGAATTTAAAAACAAGACAGTATCTAATTTCATGGCTTCCCAGCAGAGTTGATCAAACCCTACTTCCCTTAAAAGACAAAAACATAAACGTTCCGTATATTAAACCTAAACCTAAGTTTTGTTCCGTATAAATGTTTTGCTAACTTATATTAGTTGTTAAAAAAGAAGTCCTCCTTACTTGTGTTGTTCGTCTGTCTAATAAAATGTATCCGTTACTTACAAAAATGTTGCTGCATTTTAAAGTGTTTAGACGAATCCATTGCACTACTTTTTAGGTGATTAATGTATTTTTAGTTTTAGTTTTATATTAAAAATATTAAAAATATCAACATATCAAAATATAAAAAAAAAATGTTTAATTATATATATATACATATATATACTTTTAGTCCTTTTTTCTCTCCCTCCTCCTTCTCTGCCTCCTCCTCCTCCTTTGTTGTTAAATTCCTTGTCATCAATTTCAAATAAATACTAATCCTCCTTGTCAACTCACAGCGTTCATAAGCTTAACTGCCGATTTTTTCTCTTTCTTCTATATATATATATATCCCTTCCCTACTTTCTCTCTCTCTCTCTCTCTCTCTCTCTCTCTCTCTCTCTCTCTCTCTCTCTACTCCTTCCTCCACTTTCTCTCTCCTTTTTTCGTCTATCTCATTTAATTATTTACGTCATTCGCTACTCCCACTATTTTTCTTATCATTTGCCCTTTATTTATGCCATTTGTTTTTTTTTGTGACATAGTCCAGTGTGCACGGGGACAAACAAGATCAGCACGGTTTTAGTAGTATACAGATTACTAAAAAAATCCTTTTACATATTATTAGTATATCTAAACTATTTATGTTTCAGTAAGCAGCCTCTCTCGGCGGCAGTTTTGTATAAGTTGGCTCATTGCTTAAAAACGAAACAAAAATAGTCAAATATTAAAAAAAAACAAAAACAACGTTTTCAAATGGTTTTTTTTTATTAAGACGTTTATCAATTTCAAAAGACGAATCGATTCAAAATCAATATGTACTTATCGATTGTGTTCACATTTTTCTTCTTCTGGTTGTTTCTTTTATTTTTGTTATGCCCATTTTCGTTAAAATGGTGATACTGTTATATCTTGAAGGATGCTGGTTAGTTTAGAGCACCCTTTCTTGTGTAGACAGGGTACAAAATCGACTTCGCAAGCTAGTCGGAGAATGGTCCCTTCTCTTTCCTATAACCTCTTACTCACAGAAGCGGTGTTGCTAGTCTTTACTACTCTATCGTTATTTCCATGGAAGTTCTTCCTCTAAAATATTCACAGCAAGAACTCGTCTAACTACCGCCACTACAAAGAACTTACATTTCTTCCTCCGTCTGCTTAGCGTCAGACGGAATTTCCATTTAGAGAGCTGTTCTTCAAGAACTTCCCATCTGTGGAACGCATTACGACGAGGCAGATTCCCTGCAGACTTCAACATGGTCGTCTTCAAACCCAATGCAAACAAATACTTGTCATAAATTGTCCCGATAAGTAATCAAACTCTTTTCATTCTATTAATCATTTTTAATCCTCTCGTAATATTCTTCATCGTTCAACTGGCAATCCATCCATCTCATTAACTTTTATCCTCGAGTGACTTTTGGCCTTTGATAAGTGGTTATTTATTAATAAATGAAATTGTTTGAAACTACGAATTGCAAAGGATCAAATATCGGGACTTTGTTTTATTTCAATTTGTTTGTAGCTTTCATAGATGATGTTGGTTCTAGGGCATGCGCACGAAGATGATATTAGAAAATGATCAGTAACTTACCATCTGTGCTTGACTCTCATAAATACATAAGTTTTCTGTGCGATCACAACTGCAAATTAACATATTTAGGTCGGATGTTCACTAGGATAGAGATTGTGCGAACAACAAAAATGGAAAGTTTTGACATGAAAAAGAAAGTTCTTCGTTAAACACGGTCGTATGGTTGGGTGATTATTAATCCTAATCGGTGACTTAGGTGGTGGTTCCAATGATCAGTTAATATCGGTGAACTTTTTTTTTTTCTTACTGGTGTGACGTACGATAGCCTTTCGAACCCACGACCTATTTTGTCGGTGACAATAGTGCTTTACCGTTGTTCGTTTTTTTTTTTTGTAGCGACATAAGTATTGCCCGTCATCCCAAAACCTGTTTGTTCAGCTTTGTACTTAATGTACCTGCCTATCTCACGTCCATAAGGTAAGACCTACTAGTGCACCTGGTAGTGGTGGAATATATTGTTGAAATATATAAATATTAAAGAGCGCGTGTGTTTTTTTGTTTTATATATATATATATATATATATATATATATATATATATATATATATATATATATATATATATATATATATATTATTTTTTTCTCTTACTCAGCACACTAGAAAGCACATTGAATAGTAAGTTTAATTGAACTGCCTGATATTTTGAGTTCAGACAGATGGGAGGTGGGCGTATCAGACGGGTGGGAAAACGTGTAAAGCGTGAATACCCGGTTGGGGTTGGGATGGAAAAAGAAGTGACATTTAAGAGGGAAGCGTTGAGCTTAGATTATGCGCGGTTCAGAGGTGGCTGCCCTTTATCTTAACATATAAAGTTATCTTGTGAGATTTGAAAAGTTGGACCTAAATAGCATTTAAGCTTACATATATAACTTTAATTTGGACTGCACAGTGTTTATTTATTATTGTTGTACAATATTATTGGCACGATAATAACATAGTTTTCTAGAGTTTATTCTAAAAATGATGAAACTATGACCGAAAAATCAGCAAGGGGAATAACTCATATTATTTTTGAAAATATATAACAAATCTGTCTCCCTTACAACTAAAATGTTATTTTTTTCTGTATAAGTTTAGAAAATGTACAATAATATTTTTAAAAAATAACTTCATTGCATCCAGGGCACAACTAGTATATATATAAAGTCAAGTAAATGTATATGTCTATATATGTTTGTGTAGAATAAATTATTTTTATGAAATTTAGAACAGCGCTGCTATGCATGCAATAGCTTATGTGGGCTATATTTAGTTTAATTTAGTTTTGTGTAGAAAATACAAATCGGAGTAGGACGCCTTTTGTGAAAATTCAGATATCTCTTATTATTTTATGAAATTTGAACCATAGTTATTAATACAGATTGCAAATGTTCATTTTCTTTGTAGTATTATGAAAAGTTTTTAGGGCACATAATATGGTCACAACCTCTCATTTAAAAATTAAAATATTTTATGACATTTGATCCATAGTTATTAGCGGACCAATAAAGCAAGATTCCTGTAATGTCAATTTTTTCTTAATATCTGTTTAGCTTAATAGGCTAAAGCTATAGACATTTTATGGAATCAAAATCATTAAATTGATTTTTAGCAAAATTGGAATAAGGATTCTAGACATAAGGTTTAGTAGCATTATATCTTGATGTTATTTTTTGTAAGCGGACATAAAAGTGGTGCAAAACTGTTCTGTTCGCTGAATTATCGGGACAAGCATTTTGATTGTAAAATATATAGAAAAATGTGAATTGAAACAAATTATAAGAAGGGAAAAACGTTTATACAGAACAATGTGAATTGAAACAAATTATAAGAAGGGAAAAACGTTTATACAGAAAAATGTGAATTGAAACAAATTATAAGAAGGGAAAAACGTTTATACAGAACAATGTGAATTGAAACAAATTATAAGAAGGGAAAAACGTTTATACAGAACAATGTGAATTGAAACAAATTATAAGAAGGGAAAAACGTTTATACAGAACAATGTGAATTGAAACAAATTATAAGAAGGGAAAAACGTTTATACAGAACAATGTGAATTGAAACAAATTATAAGAAGGGAAAAACGTTTATATAGAAAAATGTGAATTGAAACAAATTATAAGAAGGGAAAAACGTTTATATAGAAAAATGTGAATTGAAACAAATTATAAGAAGGGAAAAACGTTTATACGGAACAATGTGAATTGAAACAAATTATAAGAAGGGAAAAACGTTTATACAGAACAATGTGAATTGAAACAAATTATAAGAAGGGAAAAACGTTTATACAGAAAAATGTGAATTGAAACAAATTATAAGAAGGGAAAAACGTTTATACAGAACAATGTGAATTGAAACAAATTATAAGAAGGGAAAAACGTTTATACAGAACAATGTGAATTGAAACAAATTATAAGAAGGGAAAAACGTTTATACAGAACAATGTCAATTGAAACAAATTATAAGAAGGGAAAAACGTTTATACAGAACAATGTGAATGGAAACAAATTATAAGAAGGGAAAAACGTTCATACAGAACAATGTGAATTGAAACAAATTATAAGAAGGGAAAAACGTTTATACAGAACAATGTGAATTGAAACAAATTATAAGAAGGAAAAAACGTTTATACAGAACAATGTGAATTGAAACAAATTATAAGAAGGGAAAAACGTTCATACAGAAAAATGTGAATTGAAACAAATTATAAGAAGGGAAAAACGTTTATACAGAACAATGTGAATTGAAACAAATTATAAGAAGGGAAAAACGTTTATACAGAACAATGTGAATTGAAACAAATTATAAGAAGGGAAAAACGTTTATACAGAACAATGTTAATTGAAACAAATTATAAGAAGGGAAAAACGTTTATACAGAACAATGTGAATTGAAACAAATTATAAGAAGGGAAAAACGTTTATACAGAACAATGTGAATTGAAACAAATTATAAGAAGGGAAAAACGTTTATACAGAACAATGTGAATTGAAACAAATTATAAGAAGGGAAAAACGTTTATACAGAACAATGTGAATTGAAACAAATTATAAGAAGGGAAAAACGTTTATACAGAACAATGTGAATTAGAACAAATTATAAGTAGGGAAAAACGTTTAAACAGAACAATGTGAATTGAAACAAATTATAAGAAGGGAAAAACGTTTATACGGAACAATGTGAATTAGAACAAATTATAAGAAGGGAAAAACGTTTATACAGAACAATGTGAATTGAAACAAATTATAAGAAGGGAAAAACGTTTATACAGAACAATGTGAATTGAAACAAATTATAAGAAGGGAAAAACGTTTATACAGAACAATGTGAATTGAAACAAATTATAAGAAGGGAAAAACGTTTATACAGAACAATGTGAATTGAAACAAATTATAAGAAGGGAAAAACGTTTATACAGAACAATGTGAATTGAAACAAATTATAAGAAGGGAAAAACGTTTATACAGAACAATGTGAATTGAAACAAATTATAAGAAGGGAAAAACGTTTATACAGAACAATGTGAATTGAAACAAATTATAAGAAGGGAAAAACGTTTATACAGAACAATGTGAATTGAAACAAATTATAAGAAGGGAAAAACGTTTATACAGAACAATGTGAATTGAAACAAATTATAAGAAGGGAAAAACGTTTATACAGAACAATGTGAATTGAAACAAATTATAAGAAGGGAAAAACGTTTATACAGAACAATGTGAATTGAAACAAATTATAAGAAGGGAAAAACGTTTATACAGAACAATGTGAATTGAAACAAATTATAAGAAGGGAAAAACGTTTATACAGAACAATGTGAATTGAAACAAATTATAAGAAGGGAAAAACGTTTATACAGAACAATGTGAATAGAAACAAATTATAAGAAGGGAAAAACGTTTATACGGAACAATGTGAATTGAAACAAATTATAAGAAGGGAAAAACGTTTATACAGAACAATGTGAATTGAAACAAATTATAAGAAGGGAAAAACGTTTATACAGAACAATGTGAATTGAAACAAATTATAAGAAGGGAAAAACGTTTATACAGAACAATGTGAATTGAAACAAATTATAAGAAGGGAAAAACAGGAAACAAATAATAATAATATTGAAGAAAAATCTTTAAAGAGACAGGAATAAATGTACAAAATATTGTTAAGTTTGAACGAAAGTGTTTTTCCTTGTAAAGTGGAATAATATTTTGAATTAGATTAAATAACTCACTGAAGAGAGACGAGTACACAAAAAAGGTAATGAGTTTCTGTTAAGCGAACAACGAAACCGAAAACTGAGAAATACCAAATCAATTCACTTCAACGAAATAATAACTTGAAGACAAAAGAATGTTTGAAAAGATAAGATGTTTTCAACACGATGCAAAGTGCGATTTCAAACTGAGGTATGACAGATCGACCGATAGACGATACGTTATACATAAAAGGAAAAGAAAAACCATATAGACACATTATGTATACATTATTCTTTTATCAATATCTTCATTATGCTAAACTAAATCAGAAAATATTTC
>OY744515.1:14998803-15001303 GCA_963556195.1 Sepiola atlantica
GAAGATGGAGTGTGTTTTAATAGGATTCGACAGATTCGTGAAATAGTGTCGAAATTATGTAGACATTCGTAGTCGATTGTTCCGTTTCTAGGGAGATACGTGCAAGCACACACAGATGAAACACACACACAGATGAAACACACACACAGATGAAACACACACACACATGAAACACACACACAGATGAAACACACACACACATGAAACACACACACAGATGAAACACACACACACATGAATTTACTGTTTCCTCAACTAAACGACAACCAATTCAACTTGGCATAAATAAATTGTTTCAACTAAAAAGTAAGTCTAGAATAGTAGAATTTATAAAGTCCGATGATTGAAAATTCTCTCCACCCAGACGTAATAGTATACGCGAAGAGCACGGTGGAACAAATCATTTAGGACAACCAGAAGAAACTTGAAAAATACAAAAAAAAACATGTTGAATTTATGCGAGGGAAAAACATGGTAGGTTAATTACGACCAACTGAAATGCAAAAAATATTGAAATAATCAGATTTAGAGATAAGGTTACTTTATTAAAACAAGGAAATTAAAGAATTTTTAAATGCCTCATTTTTCGGGGGAGGACTTTCACTTGTACACTGGTTAATTCCAAAGCCAAGATTTAATTCCCTTCCTCATATCGTTCATGTTTAGATGTTATTTACTTATATATATATATATATATATATATATATATATATATATATATATATATATATATATATATATATATATATATATATATATTAAATTATAGGTAACCGTTTAAGGGGTAGTTTAAATTTCGGAAGCAGGGGGTGAGGGAAGGTCTTGGATTTTTGTCACCATACTGCATGTGAGTTTTTTTTTCATGTATGTATTTCGGCATGGCTTTTCCCATCTTCCTTTTTGATTACCATTAAATGAACTATTGCTTTGATGATCAGCAATGTTAACTAAGCACTGTATATTTCTATTGGCTTTGCTGTGAAACGCGCATAAGATATAGGATATAGAAAAGAAATTAGATTTTGAAAAAATAAATTTAAAATGTTTCTCTGTAATATGAGGAAGAAATACAGGTATTTACCGAAATATGAAAATAAAGAAATTCTAAAAATAAATTCAAATTATGGTTTTGGATTGATTTTTCCTATGGTCATTTAAATACAACTATAATGCGTGTATATATATATATATATATATATATATATATATATATATATATATATATATATATATATATATATATATATATATATATTTATATATATATATATATATATATATATATATATATATATATATATATATGGATGTGTGTGTGATAACGTAACTCGATAATTTAACAGTGGATTATTATTTTTTATTCACTATTAATCGAATATGTATTGAAATAAAAGATGAAAACACATAAACTAGAACGAATTTGAAAAAGTTGAGAAATTAAATCCATCAGAATGCATTTCGGTTTATTCGTAAAAAAATGTCTGACTTTAGAATTCTTAGCAACTTACCGTGTATTAAAACATTGAACGTTTTAAAAGCTATTTATATTCAATACTTTTATAAAAAGATATTAAAACAATATCTATATCTTGACAAAATTAGTAATTGTTTTCTCACAATTTCTTTTAATTAATAACTTAATGGCTAACCTATACGGTAATAATAAAATTTAAATTAAAAATTCTGTTTTTCAAATCATAATTTGGTATAGTTTTTAAAAGAGAAACAAAAATGAAAGTAGAATGATTCCCTGGCAACGTCGAGTAGGTTCATCTCGTCGTATAAAAAAAAAAAAATTGGCATTGACTGGTGTTCATTCTACTGGCGACAAGACTTGAAACAAACAAAAGAATAAATAAGAATAAAACGTACGGGGTAGCCATAACTTATTACCAAGGCGGAACCCATTTGACGCGCATGATTTAAAATCAAGGTTCAAAGTAACGGAAACATTTCTCTTCCTTTTATTGTAGCAAATATGTTAACAGTTTACCCACCCGTATGCACAAGATAAAATATTTCAATTTTTGTTTCATTTTACTTCAGTCGAAGTTCTCAGAAATAAAGAGGTCCCTTTTTGGGCTAACACTTAATCTCTATATGAGATACATAGATATTCGAATATTCCATGAAAGTTCTCTTTCATCTCTCAAAAGTAGTAACGAAGTTAAGAACATTAATTTTCCTCTCCCCAAGTTACTAGTTAACTCTGTTATAGTAGATCTTTCTTGTGGTTTCTTGGTCTTACCGGATTCCAGGACAAGAACTCATCTGGTCTAGTGGAGTATCCAGCTAAGTGATGTTACTTGAGGTAACATTACTTGGAATAGGTGCACCATTTCTTATACGGACCCGTGCATAGCCATGTCGACGGAATCTTATTTGGGCTTCAAAATCTATATTATTTTGAATATTTAGCCAGGGTTTAGTTGTAGGGTGAAATATCCTCATGTTAGGTTTTCCTAACAAACCCGTATACAGAGAGACCGCAGACACTAGA
>OY744515.1:15006303-15011303 GCA_963556195.1 Sepiola atlantica
TCACTCTCCTTGACCTTTGTGACCATTATATGTGATACCAGCTTTGGTACTGCTTGTGAGTGTGTATGTTTAAAAAAATATTTTTATCATTTTTACAAATTAGGCCCGGGTTCATTAAAAGAAAGAGAGCGGGGGTTGTGGTAATCTTATGGCTATCTGATTCTGAACTAAACACATTTTGATCCCTTCGTACAGGTATTGTTTCTTTCGCTGTTTTATCACGTGTCGATCATTTTTGCTTCCACAATTCCACATGCACTACCTTACGTAAAATATCCTTACCTTCTCTTAAAATATCCTTATCTTCTCTTAAAACATCCTTACCTTACTTAGAATATCCTTAACTGACTTAAAATAGCCTCAATTTACTTAAAATATCCTTATCTTACTTAAAATATTCTTACCTTACTTAGAATATACTTACTTTACTTCGAATATCCTTGCCTTAGAATATCCTTACCTTACGTAAAATATCCTTACTTTACTTAGAATATCCTTTACTTTACTTATGATATACATTCTTTACTCAGAATATCCATACCTTACTTAAAATATACTATATTATACTTGAAATATACTTACCTTACTTAAAATATCCTTACTTACTTAAAATATCCATACCTTAGAATATCCTTACCTCATGTAAAATATCCTTACCTTACTTAGAATATACTTACCTTAGAATATCCTTACCTTACTTAGAATATAGTTACTTTATTTAGAATATCCTTACCTTACTTTAAATATCCTTACCTTAGAATATGCTTATCTTACTGAAAATATCATTAGCTTACTTAGAATATACTTGCTTTACCTAGAATATCATTGCATTACTTAGGAAGTTTTTACCATAGAATATCCTTAGTTCGTTGAAAATATCCTTACCTTACTTAGAATATGCTTACTTTACTCAGAATATGATTACCTTACTTAAAATATAGTTACTTTACGTAAAATATCATTACTTAGAATATCTTTACTGTACTTAAAATGCCCCTTACATTACTTAGAATATCGTTAACTTAATTAGAATATCTTCATTTAGAATATTCTGACATTGCTTAGAATATTCTTCCCTTAAAATATATTTACCTTACTTAGAATATACTTACTTTACTTAGAATATACTTACTTTACTTAGAATATACTTAGCTTACTATAAATAGGCTTACCTTATTTAGCATATATTTACCTTACTTAGAATATACTTACTTTACTTAGAATATACTTAGCTTACTATAAATGTGCTTACCTTATTTAGCATATATTTACTTTACTTAAAATATCCTTAGTTTTCTTAGAAGATCCTTACCTTATTTAAATTACCCTTACCTTACTCGAAATACCCTATTTGGACCGTTTGCATTAATTTATCTTTTGCAAATATGTGTGTATATGTGTGTATGTATGTGTGTATGTATATATGTATGTATGTATATATATATATATATGTATATATATATATATATATATGTGTGTGTGTGTGTGTGTGTATGTATGTATGTGTATATAATTCAACCTTTATCCCCCCTCTCTGTCACTATAACCACACGCCTGTGTGTGCGCGCGCATGGGTGTGTGTGTGCGTATTTATGTGTGTGTGTGTATGTATCGCTCACCTATTCACAAGACTCAAGATTAGACCACACGCATACGGACACACACACGCACGCAGACACCACTTCATTTTTGGAGACGACAAAAAGCAATAAAAAGTATTAAATTTCAAAAGAAATTCTCCGCACCCTAGGAGGCTGGGATGACCGATGGATTATGGATGGGTAACACGCACTTGACCAAGAGAAGCAGGAAAAATTACAAATAAAAAATAAAAATAAAAATCAAAGATACCCACACACCCGCAAACCCACGCATGCGCAAAAACAATAACAAATTCCTCAAATGAAACAACATTTGCTCGAATCGAAAGACATTTCTTCAAATGGATTTTCATATCTGATGAAAGCGGGCCACCGCTTGAAACGCGTTATATATAAAATCATAAAATGGTAAAACAACAAAATAATAAATAAATGTTGAAAAAAACAACAAAATAATAAATAAATGTTGAAAAAAACATTCTACAAATGTTGGTAGCCTTACTCCTTTACATATATACTTTTCTCTCGTTGGAACTGCACTAATACTGCACTACCCTCTTTTCTCTCTCTCTCTCTCTCTCTCTCTATATATATATATATATATATATATAATATTATAATATATCTATATATATTATATATATATAATATATTATAATATATCTATATATATTATATATATATAATATATATTATAATATATCTATATATATTATATATATAATATATATTATAATATTATATATTATATATATATGCATATATAATATGTTATAATATATATAATATATATTATATATATACATATATTATATAATATATATTATATATATGCATATATAATATATTAATATATATATAGATTATATGCATATAAAAATATATTATATATGCATATATATTATAAAATATATATGCATATATAAAATATTAAAATATATATATAGTATATGAATATAAAATATATTATATATGCATATATATTATAATATATTATATATATGCATATATATAATATATTATAATATATGCATATATATGATATATTGTAGCACATAAAGTTATATATACTCATATATATATAATATATTATAACATATATAGTTTATATATATTCATATATATAATATATTATAATATATATATATTATATATGCATATATATAATATATTATAATATATATATCTATATTATATATGTGCATATATCTACTATATAAAGTGGACTTGATATTATTTAGCACATACGACTAACTCTCCTAACTGCATACACCAAAAAGAGGGTAGCACGCTAATGTATTTCTATGAATTAATAACTCTTACCCTTTTCAAACACCGTTTGGCAATTATTTCACAAGGAAATTGAACCGCTAGAAGTTCAACCGTTTTTAAATTTGTAAAACAGCCAATCAGAGCTACGCTTACATAGACATTACTTTTTTTCTTTTCGCATTATACTTATATTGTTTAAACATCCACTTATTTACGTTACTTCTCATTCTTATATATAATACAATAATTAAACACCAACATTTCTTTCGTTTCCTTTCTATTCCGCGGACTTCTAACTACAATGAACATTACTATATTTGCCTCCAAAAGTTACGTATTGTTTCGTTGACATTATTATTAGACATATCTTTCTTTCTTAAAATTTTAGTCATTAACGTTTTTGTAAGCTGAATTGAACTGAATAATTTATTTCCCTTTTTATCACTCAGAAAGAAAAAAACAAAATACGCGAGATATTCCAACGATTCCTGTACTAAAATTGAACCAAACTTATTTTTCAATTAGATTCTACTTTTTTAGGCGCTTACGTGTAAATAGTAAACACCTTAAAAAACTTGGAGGAAAGGGAAAATAATAAAAACAAAAGACAAATATTAGGGTTCATCTTCGCGCATAAATTTTACGTGAAATGATCCCCCATTCCCCACTCATTCTAGCGTTTTAGGTCATTAACCAAAATTATTACTTTTATTTTTCCTTTTATGGGAGATATATTCACTGCGGTTTGGGGGGATTTCGGAGGGGGGCGATTACGTATGATTTTACAACACTGTCACTTGGACTTACGGTGACTGGTAAAAACATTTAGTTTATTGCCCTAAAAAGTTAGAATGGTCCGGAAATGGGGGATCATTTTATGTTAAATTTATATGTGAAATAGATGCAACACTCTAAATTCGAAAATTATTGTTTATTGTATTTGCTTTTCCAACAAACTTTTTCGGGTTTTTACACGTAATCGCCAAAAAGAGGTAGAATATCATTTGGGGGGATGGAGTTGTTCAGCTGAGGGTACTTATCTACAAATTTACCATTTTTCGATTTCCGTCATAACAATTTTGGCATGGCAAAACACTCTATTATACAGGCCACCATCCCTAACCCTAAGTCCGGGTGCACCCCCCCCCAAAAAAAAAAAATATATAATCTAGCTTGAATCTAACTTTAACTATTATTATGGCTCATTTTGGCTCTTAAACTAAAGAAAAACATTATTTTTCGAACGCACCCCTATTGTACCAAAGAGCTAAATATTTCTTTTTTAATAATATTATTTCAAAATCTCGACGTGATTTACATTTATTTTTATTTCGTATTAGTAATCGAATATTTATTGGCGTAAAATAACACGAAATTTAACAAATCCTATTGAAAATGATTTGATTGCAGAACTAACTGCACAAAGCAAAAAAAGTGCTTCTACAGAATCTGAACCGGGCCTAACCACGGCCACCGTGATATAACCGTTTTTTGCCGATATACAACTTAGGTTTAACTTCCAGTGACTTTTGGCCTTGATTAGTAGCCGACTTTTGACGAAATAAAACTTTGGTTAGGGTTCGAGTGACTTTTGGCCTAAAGAAAAGCGATTCTATAGTTTTGAACCGAACCTAACCATGGCCACCGTGAGATAACCGACTTTTGCCGAAATAAACCGTAGGTTAGCTTAGTTTACGGTTAGGGTATTGATTTACTCCTCTCCAGGAGTTAGGCACAAGGCCAGTTTTTATCTTACTCCCACAAGTAAGATGTGACCCAAGGTCGGGTCCAGAAGGTGGAGTTTGAAAAGCCAGCGCTCGAGAGGTCAGCACTCTGGCCATTAAAAATTGCCTGGGCAGCCCCGTCGGCATTCCCCGGTAGTGGCGCCTCAGGCAGTAAGCAATAAACTTACTCCTCCCCAAAGAGGGGAGGCGAAGCCTGGGAGGGTGGACCTCCTAGAACTGCACAGGACAGACCCATAGACCGGCGTAAATCAAGCCCCGAAGGCCAAGACAATACCAGTCTATGGGGTGCAGTATCCATCGGAACAGATACTACACTTTGATCTTAATACAAAAAACAATTCGGTTCAAATTAGTTAGAGGTAGAAAACACATAACTTACAGC
>OY744515.1:15021303-15083803 GCA_963556195.1 Sepiola atlantica
AGGAAAGAAAAAGAATGCGTGACAAATTTTTCTTTCTTTCATTGAGTTTTCTGTTGAACAAAATAGATACAAGATTGTCGCAGAATATGCGTTCGCGCTTTACTTTCTTTAAAAGGAAATTCCATGTTTTATTTTATTTTGGTTATAACTTGAAGATATCCGGTGTGTAAGTGTGTGTGTGTTTCTCGCCTATACGTAACTTGGATAAATGCACATTGAATTAGTATTCTTTTTTTATTTCATAATAATCGAATGTTTACTGAAATAATAACTATAAGTGGAACCCTATAATGTATTCTTACAAATCATATTTGGAAAAATGTAAACATGGCTACATTTTAATTACTTTTCTCTAATTCCTCCACCCGGGCAACGCCGGGTAAATAGAGCTAGTAGATTATAAAACCGACTTACGGCATTTTTTCCAGCAATTCTGGTCCACTTTTTACGTTTCATTTTACTTCAGTCTAAGTTCTCAGAAATCAAAGGGCCCTTTCCTGGGGCTAACAATTAATCTCTATATGAGATATATAGATATTCGAATATTCTATTAAAATTATCCTTTATTTCTCAAGTGGTAAGTTAGTAAAGAAGTTAAGAACATTAATTTTCCTCTCCAGTTGACCAGTTAACAATGTTATAGTATATCTTTTTTTTTTATGTCTTTTCGTCCTACCGGATTCCAAGACAAGAATTCATCTGGTCTGGTGGAGTATCTAGTATAGTGTTGTTACTTGAGGTAACATCACTAAGAGAAGGTGCACTATTCCTCGTATGAGCAAGTGCATAGTCGTGCTTAGGAGATCTTATTAGTGCTGTGAACACTACGTTATTTTGATTTTTTGGTCAGGGTTTACTTGTATCCTCATGTCAGGTTGTCCTGACAAACCCTTGTACAGAGAGATCGAAGACACTCGAGGATGGTGTTTAGTAGGTAATTATACTTATATGGAGATACTGCTGATGTAGTAAAGTGATAGTCAGGCGATTAACTCGTTCAGATAAAGGGAATAATTATGTCCTCACCCCATAGACAAATAGATTCACTGGTCATCTCCATTACCCTTTGTATAAAGTGGTAGATGAGACCGGATGTTGTCCCTATGTACTTACCTTCCTACAAGGGTAAATTTAGACGCACGGTCGGTTTTAAATGTAGAGAAAATTCAGTTTCTCAAAAAGGGGGATTCTGGATGGGAAACAAATAGGGGTATAGTCCTGTCAGCACCCGTTTGTGAATAAAGCGATAGGAAATATACCCATTCCCTCTCAGAAAGGAAGTGGTAATACTGGATATTCCTACATTTTTTATCATTATTTTTCAAAAAGTAACGAGAATGAAACGTTGTTTTCTGAATACGAAGTATGTTGAAAGTATAGCGACACTAAGTATGTATTAAAAAGAAGGGGAGTAAATTAAAATGTTAAAAATCTGTTTTAAAAACAATGATGTTTTATTTACTCCTCCCCAGGAGTTAGGCACAAGGCCAGTTTTATCTTACTCCCACAAGTAAGATATGACCCAAGATCGGATCGGGAAAGTGGGGTTTGAAAAGCCAGCGCCCGAGAAAGTGAGCACTCTGGCCATTAAAAATTGCCTGGGCAGCCCCGTCGGCATTCCCCGGTAGGGGCGCCTCAGACAGTAAGCAATAAACCTACTCCTCCCCAAAGAGGGGAGGCAAAGCCTGGGAGGGTGGACCTCCTAGAACTGCACAGGACAGACCCATTGACCGACGTAAGTCAAGCCCCGAAGGACAAGACAATACCAGTATGGAGTGCAGTATCCATCGGAACAGATACTACACTTTGATCTTACCAATTATTAATTAGACAGTCGACACTATTGCAATTCAGTAAGGTTTTGTCGCTGGGTATTTTTTTTTCTTTTTCTTTCCTCCTACGTACATAAATTTATTTTAGCAATATATCTTATGCACACATTTTTAGCTTCTTTTATACCGTGTAATCCAGCTAGTATGTCAAGTAAAGATATGTTCGCCTTACTTTGAAAGCAATTTGTCATTTTTGTATTTCGATTTATCTTTAGGACATATTTTGTTAATTCTCAAGAATACAAATGGCTATAGTCACGAAGAACAAATATAGCATAATATTATGAAGTTAATTGTATACCCAGCCATATAAATGTTTTCCAATAAAGGTTTACAATTATGTGAAAAGCGCACCAATTAAGGCTGGCAATTCAAGGTAGAGTCATATGTAGCACACGAATGAAATTTGCCACCTGACAGATTTTTGGCTAAGATCAAAGTGTAGTATCTGTTCCGATGGATACTGCACGCCTGTCCTGTGCAGTTCTAGGAGGTCCACCCTCCCAGGCTTTGCCTTCCCTCTTTGAGGAGGAGTAAGTTTATTGCTTACTGTCTGAGGCGCCCCTACCGGGGAATGCCGACGGGGCTGCCCAGGCAATTTTTAAATGGCCAGAGTGCTCACCTCTCGAGAGCTGGCTTTTCAAACCCCACTTTCTCGACCCGATCTTGGGTCACATCTTACTTGTGGGAGTAAGATAAAACTGGCCTTGTGCCTAACTCCTGGGGAGGAGTAAATAAAACCTGACAGATATCGAATATGGTGTGTTATTTAACTACGCGTAGTCTTCAAGTTCTTACACCAACCACATTGTAGAACTATATATAAAACTATATATAAAATAGTCATCCACAGACAGCCGTTTCGTCGTCTACAACTCATCAGTGTGGCAAGACATAGAAAGTGTATTTACGCCGAGATACAAAACCCGAACGGCAGGACACATCCTAATGCGATCAGCAGTCAAGCACTGCATCCACCACTATCAATAGAAAATATTATAACGCTATATATGTACTTACGTTCTTACATATATTTCCCATATTACTAGTAACCGAGAGAAAACTATTCTGTACATAAGAGTATTGCTTTACGCTATACGTGTGTCCATGTGGGTGTTAAATAATTAAGATCAAAATTAATTCGAAGCTATAAACTTAACCAGCATTTATGCGATGAGCGCTATTTGAAGAGCCGAGACGCCATAATATTTAAGCGCTGCTGACCGTGACGTCAAGTACCGACGTCAGCGAGATGTCGGTCGTATTTGAGCAGACGAGGTTGAACAAACATCCCGGCTCAATTCATCAATGAAACTGTTCGAAACTGACAGAAATACATTCATAAGTTGCTAGGCAAGGCAGAGGGAAGAGGAAAAATGTCCATTGACGACACCAACGAAAAGAAAAGAACAAAAGTTCAATGGCTCTTTTCACATAAACGACATGAACTCCATTTGGGGAGAACAAGAGACAGACAAACAAACAGACAGGAAAGAGAAGAATATAGTGAAAAAGGAAATGTTGAAACAGTAAATTTTACACAACGCATGTAATATTAGTGACCTTAATTAGACAAAATATTTACAGTTTGGGTGTTCAGATGTCCTTGAGCCAGAGTTACTAACCTTGATTGACTCTTTCTTTTATTTCAGATTCTAATCTCCTTATGGTTAACAAAATATCATTTCTTTTTTAATAGTAATAACTTAGTATTTTAGGCCATATATATATATATATATATATATATATATATATATATATATATATAATATTTGTAGTCAAACTTTCAAACTTTAAGCTCAATAGATATTAATTTTTACCTCCAGAGCATTTATAAATAGATAATATAATGCAGATTCCAGCGACTATATTTTTATTTACCAGTAAAGGGATTAATTTTACGGCCATTTCCTCATCTATCCAGACAAACAAGGTATTCAAATACATCCTGAATTTTCAAGAACAATAATTCATCAAAACTAAGACAATAATAGCATCCAAAACAAGACCCCATCCCCCCCCAAAAAAAAGAAATATATATATATATATATATATATATATATATATATATATATATATATATATATATTTGTAAACATTTTTCGGTCCATTTTATTTTGAAAAATGTTCTATTTATAGTAAAATTATCGCCATATTTGATTTTAGCAGAGAAAAAAACGTTTATTCGACCCTATATACCTCTACAAAAAATGAAAAATAGTTTTCTCATCCGAAAATCAAAAAAAGAAAAGGAAAATAAAGCAAGAAAAACAAATAGAATAAAAAAAAATAAGAAAAAGCTACACAATATTTTTGATTCATAAAAAATGCACAATATTGTTTGATTCATGAGAAAAATATCAAGTAAAAATCAAAGGAAGAAATTCACGTTATGTTTCCCCGGAATAACTTTCCTTAGATCATTATTTTTAGATCATCTTATTAAAAATTCATTCTATGATATTTAATTTCTTTTAAAAGAATAAAAAACTAATTAGTGAATTAATGATTAATATATTATTTTATTTGATATAGATTTATTATGGATTAATATTCGAGGTATTTATTTTTTATTTTACAGCAACAATTTTATCTACTTTTACTGTGTTAGTGTTATAATTTTGTTATATGTTAATATTCTTTAATATCTTTTTCTTTCTCTTCCAGAAGATTATTAATTTTAATTCAAATGTACGTGGTTTCTATCTCTAGTTTTAAAATTGCATTCTGTTTCGCCTATATATGACCTAGTTCTATCTCCTTCTATGACTTTACATTTATAAACTATGTCCAAGGTTAGGCATTTGCATCCTAATGGGCATTTATTTACTTGTCTACAATTATATTGGGGTTCTACTTTGGGGTTAGAATAGTTATTTGATACTTCAACATTTATGTTCATATTTATTTTAGTATTGTTAGAACTATTATAGTTAAAGCTAAGTTTATTGAGGTTGGATATGATGTTTGACGGTGTGTTTATAAATAGTGGATCCTAATCCAGTGTTACTTTGGAAATTTATTTCGATGATTAGATAGAACGCTTTAGGAATAGTATGACGTTTTATTCTTATTGCTACTATCATGTGTGTTATGTTTATTCGTGTTAATTTATATGTTAATTAATTTATATTAATTTCGTGTAAGATTTGACACGCGTTTCGATTCTAGATTATGTGTAGACAAATGATCTGTTGGATTTTCGTTCATTTTTCTCCTCCATTTAAATTAAATTTGGTATATCTCTTGATTTCTGTGTTTCCCAATGCTATATTATATGATATAACTTGGTGCGGTACCTTATGTTCGGATTTTCCATCTACACTACTCTTAGATGCATTTTTAATAAATTTGATTTCCTTTTTATATCTACATCTTATTAATGCTTCGTTATAATATTATTTATTATTATTAAATATCTATTCATTAGAATATATATATATATATATATATATATATATATATATATATATATATATATATATATATATATATATATATATATATATATATACATATATATATATATATACATACATATATATATATACATACATCCGGATGTTTCACTAATTATAAGATATTAGTTGACGCTTATATCTTTTGTTGGATTGCTTCATATATATATATATATATATATATATATATATATATATATATATATATATATATATATATATATATATATATATATATATATATATATATTCCGATGGGTGGTTTTCTGTTTTACACAGTGCCAGGTCGAACTACCATCTCAATATTATTGAGGCGTTAGTCATTAACAACTCTCGACCTAGCCTGTGTAGACAAAAGATTTTGAAGCATCAGTCGGAGATCTTTAATGATTCAAAGCCACCATAACGTTGAGAGATTTATCTTTTTTTTTTCCTCTCAATCGTTTCCTCCAACTGAAATAAGTTTTTCCCCTCATATCTCATTCGACTTTTAGTTTTTAATTTACCATTCTGACGTTTCCTCTCAGAGAGTGAGACGATAAGGCCTTAAGGTAATTTTTACAATTTTCTTTCTTTTTTTTTCCACTCGTCTTTTTCATTGATTATAATAATGCTTCCTCTAAAATTAATCCTACGATTCTGTTGTACACGAAATTTACTTATATATATATATATATATATATATATATATATATATATATATATATATATATATATATATATATTAATTATTTATTACCTACAGACATCAATGTTTCATGCTAACGCAATCTTCAGTGCAGGAAGTTAATTCTCAACGGTCGGCGGGCCCGAACTCCGATCACAAATCGCCACTGATTCGCAGCTAAGAGCGTTAACCCCTCGGCCATAGGGAATTAGCTAATAATTAAAGAGGAATTTAACTTTGTAAATAGCGAGTCGGCGGCTAATTTACACCAGCAGTTAAAGTGATCAACAAACTTTTTGTTTTGGATCTTGCATATTCCAGCTGAACTTTTTCCGTCGGAATTGGATCAACACTCATGTGAATCTTACAGTATTTATATAATAGTATTCAGTAACAGGTAGAACGGTATGTAGCTGAAGCTGAAACATGTATGCACATATGTAGCTAAAAGTTTTTATATGAATAAAAATTTGTTCTAACTAAATACATATATATGATTTAATAATATATCAATATATGACCCTAATTGGGCAAAAGTGGATTAAAGGGACATTGTTACGCACTGGGTGTTCAGATATATCTTAAACCAATGTTACTTACATTGATCAAATCTTTTCTTTCAGATTCTCTTCTTCGGTCTCCTTACTTTTAAATTGGTAGTTGTTAATAGGTCCACTTTGTTTATTGTAAAGTCACAGAAAATCTAACTACTGTTTATTATTAATTGCAATACTCCTTTATTTTTACTTTTCCAAAATGCCTTATTTAAATCATAAACATTTTTTTAATGTTCCGTTTCGCGATCGATTTAGTGGATTTATTTGGATTCCCACGTGTGTATCATAACGCCACGTTGGATTTAATCTTCGCAGCTTGTATCTGCACTTGGTTTTTTACAGTGATGAAACTGAGTATATAGGGAAATAATTTATTAGGAATATATTTATTCTATTGGCAAAACCGACGCGATCATATCCGAGGCATTGACTGAATCTTTAGAAAATGACCTCCAGGCTGTAGTGGATTGGGGTCATAAATGGTTGGTAACTTTTAATGCCGCTAAAACAAAGCTCCTTTCCTTCAACAACTACAGGAAGCCTCTCCAACCACCGATTGTCATGGCTAATAACACTCTACCTGAGAGTTCATCATTCAAACTCCTCGGCCTAACCTCACAGGTAACATGAATTGGAACAAATACATTGAAGACATTGCCAAGGCTGCTGCAAAGAAGGTTGGCTCCCTCTACCGTGCTAGTAAACTCCTCACACCTGACATCATCCTGTATCTCTACAAAGCCACCATCCGCCCATGCATGGAGTATTGTTGTCACATCTGGGCTGGTGCATCATCTACTAGTCTCTCCCTCCTTGACAAGGTCCAAAAAAGAATCGCCAACCTAATAGGCCCCTCACTGTCAACCAAGCTCCAGTCCCTGTCCCATCGCCGCAATGTAGCATCGTTGTGCTTGTTTTACAAATACTTCAATGGATTATCCTCCGATGAATTGGCTACTCTCGACGTAAATTCACTAGACAAACTCGACAATCAACTAAATCTCATCCATTCACTGTGGAGGTCCCCAGATGCCGGAGAGCCTTCTACTCAAATAGCTTCTTTCCTCGTGCTGCTGGCCTGTGGAACTCCCTCCCTGTCTCCTGTTTCCCCGACAGTACAGACATGCAGAAGTTTAAAACTAATGTAAACAGACATCTCGCTGCGCAGATCCCAATTTAGGTTGACCCCCCCCCCTCTCCAAATTTCTCTCCTCTTTTTTCTCAGTAGCCCCTTTCGTCTACAGTGGCGTCCTGCCTTATTTGGGGTGAACTATTTTTTTAAAAAAAGATGCGAAGAAAGAAAGATAGAGTGAAATTAATTGTGCCAACCAAATTATGATACAGATAAATACATTTCACTATTATACTATTCTTTTACATATTTTCTATTTAGAGAAAAGCCACCAAAATATGTTCCTTTAAAAGAAAAACATGTCTATGGCATAATCTTATTTCTATTTTCAATCATTTTCGGTTTAGCAAATATTTATTTCTTGAAATCCGTGTTGACATTTTCGTTTTTCTCTCCTCTGTCTTCCTGCTTCCCAGTATTAGCATGTGAATTATGTTGAAGCCAAATATAATTTTAATTGAAATAATAAAACGAGACGACATAAAACATTTTAACTGAAGACAAATAGATTTGCGTTTTGACAGCCATCAATATCTCTTTAGTTTTTTTTTGTCATCTGACACATTTTAAAAGCTGCCGAGATCCGCAAGGTCTTGTCAAAATCATGAGAATCCATGTTATCTCCCATCGCTAAGCTAATTCGTTGACCCTTACATATTTGCCTTCTTGTCGACCCTTATTAATCTTATTTACACGTGTGCCTCTTTGTTTATTGTATTTGATGAGTCGAGGTGATGATGATGATGGCCAATTGATGAGAATCCATACAAACCTCCTCATCTTTAGGATGACGAACAAATGTGTCTCGCGAAGAAAGATGTCTCTCCATTCCTTTTCAATCCCTCTTCTCTTTCTCTAAATTTGTTCCTTTGCTTTTTTATCACTTTTTTTTTGTTTTTTTATTCATGTTCTTCTAATGTTTTTATCACTTTCTGTTGTTTTTTAATTTGATGTTCTTCTAATGTTTTTATCACTTTTTTGTTTTTTTTTAATTTGATGTTCTTCTAATGTTTTTATCACTTTTTGTTGTTTTTTAATTTGATGTTCTTCTAATGTTTTTATCACTTTTTTGGTTTTTTTTAATTTGATGTTCTTCTAATGTTTTTATCACTTTTTTGTTGTTTTTTATTTTATGTTCTTCTAATGTTTTTATCACTTTTTTCTTGTTTTTTATTTTATGTTCTTCTAATGTTTTTATCACTTTTTTGTTGTTTTTTATTTTATGTTTTTCTAATGTTTTTATCACTTTTTTGTATTTTTTAAATTTTATGTTTTTCTAATGTTTTTATCACTTTTTTGTTGTTTTTTAATTTGATGTTCTTCTAATGTTTACCGTTTCTCATTTCTCTTGCTGTTTCTATCACTAAATTTTATTTCAATCTATCTTTTTTACAGAGTGACCCCTAAAAATGCCTTCCATGCAATCGTTAATAAAATAGACAACCCTTTCTGCAGTCCAATCATATATGGTACAAATAAACTTTAGTCTATGACTAACATGCCCACCAAGTTTCAGTCATGAATGACCTACAGTTTTTATTTCTTAGCAGTTCAATGTCACCATTCGACCATGCATAGAGTATGGTTGCCACATATTGGCTTGTGCAGCAACCACTAGTCTATCTCTCTGTGCTTGTTTTACAAGTACTTTAATGGAATGTGCTCTGACGAACTCGTACCACTTGTGCCCCTTCGACGTAAATACAATCGACTAACACGACAAGAAGCAAAATCCCACCCCTTCACTGTAGAGGCCCCGAGATGCAATAGTTTCTTCCCTCGAACTGTTAGACTTTGTAATTCCCTCCCTGTTTCCTGCTTCCTTGACTGTATTAACTTGTAGAAATTTATATGTAATGCGAACAGACATCTCGCTGCTCAACTCCCTACTTAGCGTGCCCCTATAGGCATGATCCCAAATAGTAGCCCTTTACGTCCTAGTGGCTATGTGTCTTGTTTGGGGTGAATAAGAATAATAATAAAATAAGTACACTGGAATATGATGTGCAAAAGTGTCAATACCTCTGACCCCACATATAAAAATCCGGAGGGTTATGGTCCGATGAGTGTGAAACCCATTCAGGATCACCTTTCCTACTGATGAGACGATCATAAAAGTGGCATCAATGTACAGCGATAAAACAAAAACAGTTGGACATTCACGACTGAAACTTTTACATTTTTATTTTTTAAATCTATTTATGGATTGGATGTTCTTTTACATTTTGTTTTCATGTTTCTCTGAAGGTTTCAATTCTAATATTAGATTCATGTCTTTTGTATATTTTTTTCTTATAATTATAGCCCCAGAGTATCCTGTGTATTCATTTTAAACATTCTCCTTAATTCATTGTGTTAGTTTAATTGCAAAACTAAACATTGATTTTGGTTAGTTTCAAAGCCATATTGCCACACAAGTGTAACTGGTGGTCACATATTTCTACCAAATATGGTTGAATTTCAGAAAATATAGTGAACTTTATAAACGGTTCCATGCATGGGATTTTGGGTGGCTCATTCTATACTTTAGCAGATAAAAATTCACACTATTCGTGCAGTAAACATAACATAATCGACAGCGTGTGTCATCATACGAAGGAATTTTATGTATTGTACGAAGGCATTATATGCTATACGATGACAATCCCTATATTGATAAAATTATGTCCCCACTTCTCGTGTGTCTGTGTGTTTCTCACCTCTACGTGACTTACACATTATTTTAATTATTTACTATTAATCGATTGTAATAAAAATATAATAACGTAAAATACTAAAACCAACTTTTAAAAAAAATAACTTAAATTATAAAATTAAATCTATCAGAATATATCGTATCCATATCAGCCATTTTAATTTTTTGTTGTTAATAGTTGAAAACAAAAGAATGAATTACTTCGTGACCCTTCGAAATTTGAGAGGAATTTAGAATCATTTAAGTTGTCGAATAGTGTAAAAAAGAGAAAAACAAAAACGGTATACACCGCAGTGTTTGTAATGAAAACCGCGAAAATGAAAAATGTCTAAATCAGCGTGGTGGAATTAGGACACAAAACTTTCCGTTTTCTGGTTCGAGTTTAATGCTAATGTTAATGTTTAATTTAATGTTCTTAGGAACGGAACAAAATGGTGCAAAGCGAAATAAGTCCTTCACTAAATATTTTAACCCAGTGATTCTGGTAGTACTCGAAATAGAAACTGGTGAGCGGATTAAATATAAAAATGTAAAAAAACGTTTGGAAATTTCTTTCTTTTTTTTTCAGAACACCAATCAATAGATGGCGATCAGGAATGACAAAAGAGATGTTTTTGAATGTTTTTTTTTTTCGTTTATTAGTCAATTATTGCATGACTAGAAATGGGGGAATCTTCTTTTACTTTGTATATAAGATTAATATGCATTGCATCTATTCATAAGCTAGATGTGAAACCAATTCCCATGATTGTTTCAACTTTTTATGAACGTTTTCTCATCAAAATAATTTTAACGCAGCATTCAATTTTGCATGTCTTTTTTGTAGGTTGGACTCTGCAAGAATGACTATAGAATGGGCTCAGATTAGGCAAGATGTTGGCATAGCTGAATACAATGACGTCAGCTGTGCTGCATGTTGCCATCTTTGGGCTCGTCTTTACTTCGAAAAGAATGGTGGATCACACGAAATGTGATGCCAATTTCGCAGGCAACCAACAGAAACCAATCCCGAAGACGTCCAGAAGGGCGGCTATTTGTTTGTACCAGATCAGGAATGAAGAATCGGTGACATGAATTAATCAACACAGAAAATCGATTGGAATAAAGATTAGAAGACCATCATGTGTCGAAATCATATGATAAAATCATGTTCTGAATGCTCATGTTTTCAAAAATCCATTTAACTTTGAGAAAATGCATGCGAAATCTAAACAAGATAGAAATTTCAAGTACCAACTAAAAATTAATTTCTTTCGTAAATATTGTGATTTAATTTCCATGCAGTGGAACTAACCAATATTAAAGCAATTGTCTTTTTTAATATTTTTCTTTCTAACAAATTTTTTGCATTTTTATTTTTTAAATCTATTCTTGAATTCGATGTTTCTTTATATTTTGCTTTCATGTTTCTCTGACAGGTTTCAATTCCAATATTAGATTCATGCCTTTTTTTATATATATTTTTCTTACTCATTGTAGCCCCAGAGTATCCTGTGTATTCATTTTAAACATTCTCCTTAATTCATTGTGTTAGTTAAATTGCAAAACTAAACATTGATGTTGGTTCGTTTTAAAGCCATATTGCCACACAAGTGTTTCTGGTGGTCACATATTTCTTAACAGGTTATCTCAGTCGAAAGGAAGTTAAGAAAAAAAAACGTTGTAGAGGAAGTTGCAGTGCAGATAGAGATAAACAGTTGTCGGTTGTCCAGTGTAGCACAACTTCTCGTAATAAGTAAAGGTAAATGGAGAAGGCATGATGACAGTAACAACAACAAAAAGGGGACAACACAAATCTACAATAAATATAAGGGTTTTTTTTTTATTTCATTAGAATTGAATATCTCTCTAAGAAAGAGCTACTGGAGTAGATGATGATGATGATGATGATGATGATGATGATGATGATGATGATGATGTGGACAGGATATGAAGCTGCTGCTTCTCGTATAGGGTAGGGTCGCTGCTGCTAGTTCTAGATAGGAACAGAGCCGCTGAAGTAGATGATGCTGTTGCTCTGAACAGTATCAGAACTTGATGCTGATCGTAGAGGAGATAATCGCTGATGCTATTTGTAGTGGATAGGAACAGAATTACTACAGTAGATGGCGATTGCAGTATTGGAAGGTCGCCAGCCATTAAAGGTCAGTTTGTCACAGTGCATGACGAGTGTGATCTATACAGTGGTGTTCTGTATGTAGCAAAGGTTATTAGTATTGTTGCTAGGTAGTGAGCTGCTGCTGCTGACTGTTCTCGTCGGATCAGTGCGGGCGAGATCATAGCTGCTAGTTGTAGTAGATAGGAACAAAGCTGCTAGTCATAGTCGTCAATGGATCACCGTCGGACGGATACTGATACTGCTGCTCTTACTGCTTCTGGTCGGTCGTCGTCTTGGCAGATGATCATGTCGTTTAACGGCAACGGTGGGGCAACCCCAAAGTGACTGTTGAGTTGGAAAATGTCCTCTTTTTTATACAGCTTACCAGCTGCTACTGATAGAGAACACCTCATTGGTCGGCGCAGAAGATGTGCACAAAGACAAAATTAATCTATCTCAGCTACATGCGCCGAAGCCATCGAATGATCCACATCCAGTTTTGTTACAGCGAATGCTGAGTTGTAATTGAACTCGACAACATTGTTTAATATGTAGCAACTTTATTTTAGTTGAAATAAATGTTCTAAATTACAGTCGTAATCACAATTAACATCATTATCTTTCAAAAACGTGTGCGGAAAATGAGTTTGCAGAAATTAAGTCTTGCTTTATTTGCGAAAGATGTTATTCTGAAATATCCGTTATATTTAGAAATTTGCAATGGATGACCCTCCCTCCTCAACAAACCGTAGGCCATGATGTCGAAGTCAAATTTAAATAGTATCCCTTCACACTCAAAATATCGCTAAAATTAAATCTTCCAGAAAACTATGTACTATTCTTTATTCTAATTGGCTTATTGATACCATTGCTTAACCAATGAAAGCCTCGTTCTGTATATGTCTTTATTTGCTAGGAGAAGGTGATATATCTGCATCTGACTGTCAAAACAGCATCGTCTATTTATTAACTTTGATTAAACTTACAGCCATTTCACCAAATAGCACACTCATACACACGTTAGCTACGGGTTGAAATAGGATAGATTTAAAACGGTCTTTTAATAACGAGAAATTACGTGTTATTCTTCTTTAAAATACTAATAAAGCTTATTTTATTACATAATTTTACTAATTATACAGAACTTGGAATATTGTTATAGAAATGCTAATGTGTGTATTAGAAAGCATGAAAGTTTCAACAGAATAAATTGTGTAATAATATCAATCAACCGTGAAATAATTTTGTTTTACTAATTATGCTTGTATGTTTATGATGTCTAGTTTATTTGGAAGAAGAAGAAGAAGAAGAAGAAGAAGAAGAAGAAGAAGAAGAAGAAGAAGAAGGACTGGGGTAAATTGGAATCAAATGGATCATTGAGACCATACAAAGGACAGCAATGATGAAAACAGCTACAATCTTAAGGAAAATCCTTGAATGCGGAAACCAATCCGCATAAGCTACGAACTGTAACCAGTCACATGGAAGTTACAATAGAAAGACAACAAAACCACAGGAAGAACACAACAACATGAACCCAAGGAACAGAAACGGCAAGAAATTTCATAAACTGTCCCCTCCTTCAAAAAGGTGATTGCACCAGCCTCTGTGCGTGAAACGGTCAAGGAGGATGGAAAGACCGAGGAGGGAGAGCACTAACCAGACCTCCACTGGAAGAGTGCGGAAAGTACTGGGACCTTGAAGAGGCTTATTGCCACCCAAATCCTAGAGGAGACCAATGGTCGTTACCACAGAGAAATCAATGGTAAACGGCTGCTGCGACCCCACAAAATCATTTGCAATGGTATCGAAAAGAGGTGGAAAGTATTGGAAATCTGGGGAGGCTTGTTGTCACTCAGACTCCAGAGAATATAATTGGTTATTATCAGTGAGCAATCACTGACGATGACTTGTGTGAGAACTCCTAGTGAGTGCAAATAATAATAATCTATTTAGAGAGTGTCATTTAAACATCCTAAAATTGGACATTTTCAATTAAAAACTTGTTTATTATATTTGTGTTTTTCTCAATGTATAAAAAAATATTTGTACTAATGGGTCACCACTTATCAAGGATAAAAGCCACTCAAGGATAAAGGTTAATGAGATGGAATAATTGTCACTTGAAAGATGAAGAACATTATGAGAGGATTGAGAATTATTAATAAAATTAAGTAAGTTTAATTACTTGTGCGGGTATTCATGAAAAGAATCTGTTGACATAGGATTTGAAGAGGACCACGTTATAATCTACAGGGGAGCAGCCCCGCGGGAATAGGATCCACAAACGGAGGAGTTCTGCGCGTGGAAATTTCGCCTAACGTTAGACACTCGGAGGAAGTAATAAAAGTTATCTTTTGTTGTGATTGCAAAGGGATTTCTTGCTGTTAATGTTTTACAGGGAAACCAGGGATTGGATCTAAGTCGCGCACTTTCTATGGAAATAATGCTAGAGTAGAGAAAGACTAGCAACGTCTCTTTTATGAGAAAGGGACTATAAGTAATAAAAGAGATAATTCCATCACTAGATTTTGAAGACGTTTTTTTAACTCTGTCTAGGCAACGAACGGTGCGCTGAGCAGTGTTACTCCAAATGTGGCAACAGTATTCAGAATACAAGCAATTGTGTCTTCAGATTTCTTGGTAGTTTTGTTTTACGGCATATCAACCCTTTTTGGGTTATTTAATGCCGAATCTGGTCTTGTTTTCTTCTCTTTTTTGTTTCTTTCTCCTTTTAATATCTGTTTCTATTTAACCCATAGTTGGGACCCTAACAGGTACTACCACTCCGGGTCAGGGTGGACCTGGGAGCAATGGTAATTAAGAGGAGGCTCCACATTCCCCAAAGTCCGTAAGCCGGATCTCACCATCGGATGTAGTTTAAGGTCATATCCAGGACCGGGAGTAGGGTAGGAAAAATAAAAATAAAAAAGGGGAGGGAGAAAGGGAGAGGGGCTGTTGTTTTTGTTTTTGGTTTTGTAGAACATAATTAAGTTTTACAAACAAAAAAAATAACAAAAAAAAACGTCAATGTAGGTGAATTTCGTCTCAGGGAGCCACAGGGCAGCCTGATCTGGTATCACCAGGTCAGATTTCTTGCATCGTCGTTGTAATACCTAATGTTTATGTACAGCATATCACGTTGACATACGAGTTATCGTTAGACAATTTGGCGAATTTTGAAAAGGTAGAGAGAAACGGGTACAATTATCTTATCGTTTGTTATTAAGAGCATATTTCTATTTTTATTTTTTTCTGTTGTGACTATGTTGTTTCTACAACGACCAAACAACGACTAGATAATGAGAGATGGGAAAAGATTCTATTCTATTTTTATTTTTTTCTGTTGTGACTATGTTGTTTCTACAACGACTAAACAACGACTAGATAATGAGAGATGGGAGAAGATTCTATTCTATTTTTATTTTCTTCTGTTGTGACTATGTTGTTTCTACAAAGACCAAACAACGACTAGATAATAAGAGATGGGAGAAGATTCTATTCGATTTTTATTTTTTTCTGTTGTGACTATGTTGTTTCTACGACCAAACAACGACTAGATAATGAGAGATGGGAGAAGATTCTATTCTATTTTTATTTTCTTCTGTTGTGACTATGTTGTTTCTACAAAGACCAAACAACGACTAGATAATGAGAGATGGGAGAAGATTCTATTCGATTTTTATTCTTTTCTGTTGTGACTATGTTGTTTCTACAACGACAAAACAACGACTAGATAATAAGAGATGGGAGAAGATTCTATTCGATTTTTATTTTTTCTGTTGTGACTATGTTGTTTCTACAAAGACCAAACAACGACTAGATAATAAGAGATGGGAGAAGATTCTATTCGATTTTTATTTTTTTCTGTTGTGACTATGTTGTTTCTACAACGACCAAACAACGGCTAGATAATGAGAGATGGGAGAAGATTCTATTCGATTTTTATTCTTTTCTGTTGTGACTATGTTGTTTCTACAAAGACCAAACAACGACTAGATAATAAGAGATGGGAGAAGATTCTATTCGATTTTTATTCTTTTCTGTTGTGACTATGTTGTTTCTACAACGACCAAACAACGATAAGATAATGAGAGATGGGAGAAGATTCTATTCGGTTTGAGTGAAATCGTAAAATCTATCTTGTAAATGCTTCGAGGTCGGTCATCAGTGATGAACTGGTTTCACTGAAGGTTTCGGGTTTTAAATCATCAGACTCGCTCCACTAGCAACCCAGGTATTTCTTGATGATTATGATTCTTTCCCGAATACCAGGTCATGCTCTGCACCACATAAACTTTGCAAACTAAATAGCATGGCAGAAAAATAGAACGACGCACTTTAGATGTAATATGGACGCTCAGTATGAGCCAATGAAAATTGCCCCATCAATCCTATTTCCTGTGTTTAAAGCCTCCGCCAGGATAAATCTGGTTAGTTCCCGGAGCATAACATCGCGATAGAACTAAATGCCAACTTGATTTTAATACATTTCATTGTATTCCCTTGTTCCATGAATCGGCTCTTTTGAACCAAATCCATGTGGAAGCTGTTACAATAATGTCTTTCATCTCCACAACAAACGCAACACAAACTCTCTTATCGATAAACTCTGCACGCTCGGATTACTTAAGCAAGGGATTCTACGAAAAACGATATTCACATTCAATATCTTTAATGGCTAATGAAAAAAGCGAATCAACCAGTCGGCAGCTCGACTGACATTTGCCACATCAAAACATGAGTATACCAGGCATATCGATGATTAGTGACACAAAGAGTATTTTCTCACCTGAATCGCTCATTCAAATACTCTAACACATTATATATTTTCGGCCCGCTATATCAAAGCTGTTTGACATGTCGGCGTTATATCTAACGAGTAATATAAACATTGTATTTAGCGTTGTTTGTGAAGTCACTATTAAAGAAGAATATGTCAGCGTCAGTAAGACTCGTTTACACAAAAAAAAAACTAGTGTTGGGGCACGACAATCGTAATATAACCAGGCCAGTGCACTGTAAAATGACGTCATGCTCTAAAGTAACAAACGAGATCTGTCTAACAGTCAGACTATGGACATTTGACCCATCCCCTCACTTAAAAATTTATCAAAATTCAGAAAATCGCCCAATTTTAATGAAATTTTCAGTATTTATTAATTAACAATTACAAAATATAATTGACTCATTACTTTATTAGAAATCACAGTGCTAATGTATTATTTCGTGTAATTTGCGTAGGGTAGACAGCAAACATTAAATTAATACTTAATAATAAATGTGTAATTTGCGTAGGCATGACTGCAACATTAAATTAATACTTAATAATAAATGTGTAATTTGCGTAGGCTAGACAGCAAACATTAAATTAATACTTAATAATAAATGTGTAATTTGCGTAGGCATGACTGCAACATTAAATTAATACTTAATAATAAATGTGTAATTTGCGTGGGCTAAACAGCAAACATTAAATTAATACTTAATAATAAATGTGTAATTTGCGTGGGCTAAACAGCAAACATTAAATTAATACTTAATAATAAATGTGTAATTGGCGTAGGTATGACTGCAACATTAAATTAATACTTAATAATAAATGTGTAATTTGCGTAGGCTAGACAGCAAACATTAAATTAATACTTAATAATAAATGTGTAATTTGCGTGGGCTAAACAGCAAACATTAAATTAATATTTAATAATAAAATGGTGTTGTCATAAATATTTGAATTCTTAAAACATGAACATTTTTTTTAATATAATTTTTCTGATTTAATATTCATTCTGTAAATAAGTTCATTCTATTCGGATTATTTTTAATGTTTGAGTTGATTGTTATGACTACCTGGGCTACATCGAATGAAAAGACTATCAGTTACGCTGCATGGAAATATCTGTTGGTTTATAAACACAAGAAGACAGAAGACAGTTTTATTCTTTATATGAACATTTCATTATCATTAGTTTTAGCTGAATAATTTGATAAGAGTTGCTCTCATTTCCGAAAAAGATAAAAATGTTTATTGATTCTCTCATTAATCCAGAATGCTGAATGAGTAGCAATTTCGATTTTTTTCAACATAGTTCAACGCAAACAAGGCAGGCCGCCACTGTAAACGTAAGGGGCTACTGAAAAAAAGGGTGAAAGTTTTTTTGGGGGTTCAACCTAAATTGGGAGCTGTATAGCAAGATGTCAGTCTACATTAGTTTTAAATTTCTGCATGTGAGTACCGTCAGGAAAACAGGAAGCAGGGAGAGAGTTCCAGGGGCCAGAAGCACGAGGAAATAAGCTTTTGGAGTAGAAAGCTCTTCGGCATCTGGGGACCTCCACAGTGAATGGGTGGGATTTGGTCTAGTGAATTTGCGTCGTGGGGCACCAGAGCAGCAAGTTAATCAGATCACAATCCATTGAAGTACTTGTTAAACAAGCACAAGGATGCAACATTGCGGCGATGAGACAGGGGCTGGAGCTTGGTGGATAGTGAGGGACCTATTAGATTGGCGACTCTTTTTTTGACCTTGTCTAAGAGGGAGAGACTTGTGGATGATTCCCCAGCCCATATGTGGCAACAATACTCCATGCATGGGCGGATGGTGGCTTTGTAAAGATATAGGATAATGTCAGGTGTGAGAAGTTTACTAGCACGGTGGAGGGACCCCACTTTCTTTGCAACAGCCCTGGCAATGTCTTAAGTGTATCTATTCCAATTAATGTTATCTGTGAAAGTTAGGCCGAGGAGTTTGAATGATGAACTCTGAAGAAGGGTGTTATTTGCCATGACAATCGGTAGTTGAAGAGGTTTCTTTGTAGTTATTGAAGGAAAGTAGTTTTGTCTTTGTGGCATTAAAAGTTACCATCCATTTTTTACCCCAATCCACTACAGACTGGAGGTCATTTTCTAAGAATTCAGTCATTGTCTCAGATATGTGCACGTCGGTTTTACCTACATGACGAGAGTAGAGCGTGGTGTCATCAGCAAATATGACAATGACATCAGGGAGGTCATTATCAAGATCAGGAACAGTAGAGGTCCAAGGATAGATCCCTGGGGTACACTAGCATTTATGTCATGTTGCTTAGATGAACGACCATCGAGAACAACCTGAATCTTTTTTTTTGTTAGGAAGGATTTAATTATATTAAATATTTGTCCAGTAATACCATATGAGTGCAGTTTTAGGAGAAGCCCTTCATGCCAGACCTTGTCAAAAGCCTTGGATATATCAAGCGCTACCGCCCTAGCTTCACTTACCTTGTCCAGTGTATGGTATATGCGTTCAGAGATGACGGTTAGGATATCTGCGGTAGATCGTGCTTGTCTAAATCCGTATTAATGATTAGAAAGATGTTTAGCATTAACCAGGTGCCGGACTATCACTCGATGAATTAATGATTCAAAGATTTTAGCAAAGATCGGGAGTAGACTGATTGGGCGGTAGTTAAGAGGATCAGTTCTATCTCCAGAATTCTTGAAGACTGGTACCACAGAGGCAATTTTCCAACTATCAGGGAAACAAGATTCAGTAAGGCATTTGTTGTATAGTTTGGAGAGTATAGGGGCCAGCTCAGCAGAGCATTTCTTTATTACTATTACTGGTATAAAATCAGGCCCACAGGCTTTGGGGGTGTCAAGGTTTTTTATGATTTTCCTGACTTGAGATGGGGTGATGACCAGGTTCTCAAGTGTGGCTTCAGTCCGCAATGGGAATTTAGGGAGGGGGTGCTTTGCTGAGTCCAGAGTGGAGTTTAATGCGAACCGCTTGGCAAGTAGTTCAGCCTTATCAGTTGCCGTACAAACAACATCGTTGTGATTTGATAGCGGGGGAATTTTCGATTGTCTATTGTTCACCACACTATTGTAGATTTTCCAGAAATCACGAGTACCTAGTTTCTGTGACTGAATGCGTTTTTTGGTGATCTCCGTATACCTTCTCTTTGCTTCATCTATTTGCAATTGTTTCTTGTCTCTATAAATTTCTGTCTATTCGCATTTGACTTATGACGGCCTAATTTTTGGAATGCCTTCTGCCTCTCAGCAATAGCAGCTGCACAATCTGAGGTGAACCATTGAGGAGAGTGGGGTTTGCTGAAGAATTTTCGCGTGGGGACATAAGCTTTGACCCATTTAGTTAGCTCATTTTCTCACTGGTCAGCCGGGAGTGACAAGCTTTTACCCCATGGGGCGTCGCTGATGTGATCCTTGAGGGATCTAAAATCAGCCTGCTCATAGTTTCTCGTCGTTTTGAACAACGGCTCTTCAGCTTTTCGACGAGTTTTCAAGATGATAAGTATCATTAAACAACGTGATCAGAGTTTCCGAGCGGGTAATGGGCATTCGCCACACAAGCCTCAAGTAGTGAGGTAAAGAGCAGGTCGATAAGTGAGGCTTGCTGGTCCGCACGATCAGGAAGGCGGGTCGGAAAAGTGGCAGTCTGTTTGAGGTCGTGAGCCGAGGAGAAATTAAACGTAGAGTTCCCAGCTGCACCAGTAACGCTGGACAATCCCAACCAGTCACGGTGGTGTGCATTAACATCCCTAAATACATGTATTTAGGCATTCGAGTCGAGTGAGAGTTCTCTATCAAATCTTTCAGAGACAGAGTCACGCAAGGTACAGTCCTGGGTCGAAGGAGAGCGGTATAAGAAATATAAGTAACTAACTCTGTTATGTAAGGTCAATCTAAAGCAAAGGCTTGGTCATCTGATTCTAACCTATGTTTTCTAGTCAAGGTAAGGGTGTTCCGAACATAAACTCTTAGCCCGTGCATATGTTTGTCAGAGTCCTTGCGGTAGGGTGGAAAGTAATCAGTCATGTAAAAGTGGTGAGAGGAGATTGAGTATTGAAGGTTCGTTTCACTTAGTGCGGGGGTATCTAGGGAGTTTGTCAAGAGAAAAGTTTCTACGTCGTTAATGTTGGTTCTAAGTTCTCGGATATTTGAGAATGCGAGCCTCAAGGGCGGAGGCAAAGATCTTTTTTGTTGGGTGTCTAGTTTAGGTTTGTTTGTTTTTATTTTGTAAATTCATGTTTTTTTTCGATAGAGTGAGGAGGACAAAGTGGGTGCGTGTTTGGTGCCAATAAGCTTACACAACTAGTCCATTAGTCATGGGGGGGTGTCATCGGGAAAGTAAACCGTGGATAACTGTAGGGACCCTTTCCATGCGCGACATGGCACGTACAGTTACCCACGATATTATGTTGACGTTCGCTACCTAACAGCAGCCAGACAAGCTGTCTAACCTGTACCTTCAACCTGTCAAAACAAGAGCGACCCAGACTAGTTATGTAGGACATAGTGACAAAAAACTTTCCCCAAGTTTCCCAGATACAGAGAAAGGGAGACGGCGTTCATTGCCCTAGTCAGGAAACAAGGCCAATCACTAGGTGTCTTTAGAAGCGTTCCAGTTCTTGTATCTCTACGCCTGGCTAATAGACAGAGAAGGAGTGCGAAAGCCTGGCGATAGGCAGAGCCCATCTACTCCTTAAGCAATTATAGGTTTGCAAACCGAATACTTTGTTCGAGATTCTAGCTCTACGAAGGTTGTCCATCAAGACTAAGGAGGCCTCCCTCCCCAACGGTTTGCTGCCATGACGTAAGTGGTTAGTAGCAAGGTTTTATTATCAGAGTTCTCCTTCTCTTAGATGGATGACCTGACAGGGTCTACGGGTCCAACACTCTGATAGAGGATAGCTTGCGTCTGTGCACTAGTCGGGTATTTCCGAGCCCCCGCAGGTAAAAAAAATTAAAAATTAAAAAAAAACAAAAAAAAACACATTTCCATCAACATTATATATATAAATATATATATATATATATATATATATATTTGTGTGTGTGTGTGTGTGTGTGTGTGTGTGTGTGTGTGTGTGTGTGTAGATATGTAGATATGTTGATATGTAGATAGAATAAGTTCGCTGTAGACTTAACAGAGGGAACAGAAATGTGAAGATATGTTTCCCTCTCACAAGTTAGTACAGATAAGAGATAGACAGCCAGTAGGGTAACAACTTAAAAAAACTAGTTAACTATTTATACAGGCTACGGAGAAGATAGAGTGAATTGAAATACAAAATTTAAAAAAAAATAAGATAAATAAAGAAAAAAGTATTAAAAAAACACTCGGTAAATAAAAGTAAATTTGGTAACATGATTAGAAATTAGTAGAAAATGCCAAATACATTTAAGATAGTTAAAAGAACAGAAACTCAGCTGAAAACTGTGGTGAGTCTTTTTCATTTTAACAACCATGTGTCTGATATTAATTAAAGTCCGGTTACTTTGCAAATGACCGCTTCAAGAAAGTGATACTATGTGCATCTAAGAGGAGGTGGGAGGGGGTGTATGACGAAGGTAGTTGGAACTTTTTTTCTAACATGTTTAGCTATCCATTTTTCCATATATTTTTAACATTTAGCTACAAGAACATCGAATTTTACAGCCAGTAGAGAGATACTAGTTTACTTTGTATAACATTAAACGCTACAGAAAAGATAGAGTGAATTGAAACTCAAAATTTAAAATAAAATAAGATTAAATAAAGAAAAAAAAGTTTTTTAAAAACACTAGGTAAATACAAGTAAATTTTGTAACATGTTTAGAAATTAGTACAAAATGCCAAATACATTTAAGATAGTTAAAAGAACAGAGACTCAGCTGAAAACTTTGAGTGAGGGCCATGTGTCTGGCATTAATTGAAGTGCGGCTACTTTGCAAATGACTCCATCAAGAAAGTGATAGCAATTAAACTACTTTTGTATTTCTATTATACTAAACCCGGAATCTCTAGCGATAGGTAATTGTACACAGAAAAAAGAATTTAAAAAGAAGTAAATCAAACATGAAAAGTAAATAAAACATGAAAAGTAAATAAAACATGAAAAGTAAATAAAACATGAAAGTTACGAATTCAGTAAAGTAACACAAAATCAATAATTAAAAATAATTAATTAATAGAACATTTATTGAAATAAATTAAAATTAGTTTTTTTGGGGGGGGCAAAACAAACAGTTTATTAACAATATAGCAATAATGTGTTGTTTTTTTGGGGGGGGGGTCCAAACTGACAATTTTTTAAAGAAATTAAAATTTGTGAAAACAGTTTTTTTGAATATGTGATTTTTTTTTTCAAAATATATCATTATTTGAATATCTCGCTTGTTTTGTATAATTTCGATTATTCGGACTACTGTTCCCATCTTGAGTTTTATCATCACAACGTTTCAGCCGACGTAACCTCCGGCCTTCTTCAGATGTATCTTTTCGAATTCGAGAATATTTCTGTCGAACTCAGGAATCTGAACGGACCGGAAATATTTCATGAGAAACATTACATATATACAGAATACCGACAGAACTAAATGCTATTATTTGTAGAATACAATTCTCGACTGATATAAGGTTAGCTGTGTTTTACACATCAAAACTCTATGATGCCGTCTGTGATGAGAAAAGAGGATGAAGTCTCGTTTCTATTTCTGGAGTGACGTCAGTGAAGAGTCCTAATAAAGGGAGATAACTTATAACTGAGTATTACACAAAGATGTGCCAATTTAAATTGTTATATACCCAGCGTTTTGGTAGCGAAAAAAGCAAATACAACAAAACTATATATAAAAATAAATATTGGCTGGTTTTGCATGTTTATGAAACTCATAAAGAAACAGACAGCTGAAGTGAGATTTTGTTTACCCAAACATTTAAATCGTTTAGGTTTCCACCGAGATTTATACATGATGTATATCTAAAATAATTAGATGGTTATTAGTGAGAAATAGTATCGTCTCTCAAACCAGCAACTGAAAATGAGATTCGAACACCTACAATGTGATCTTAAAAATGCTATTCATGGAATCGTTAATAAAATGCACAACTTTTTCTGCAATGTGGCCATATTTTGTACAAATAAACTTCAGTCTATGTCTCATGGTTCACCAAGTTTCAGTCATGAAGCAGTTTTTGGTTTATCGTTATTTAATGATATGCGGGGATACTTTGGTGATCGTCTCATCCGATGTATTATTTAAAAGCTAATATTTATCAAAACAATTACCAGACTTCTCCTGAACTGAAAATTGGAATCAAAGCTCAAATCAGGGCAGTTCGAAGAGAAGAGCGTGTCAGAGTTATTGACATATTTGTACATCTTATCCATGTGTCCTCGTGATTTAACTGCGATAAAATAAAAAGTATTGGACATTCATGACTGAAACTTGGTGGACAAGTCAGGCATGTTATGAAGTTTATTTATACTAAGTATAGTTGAATTGCAAAACGGATTGTTAATTTTATAAACGATCAAATGACATAAATTTGTTTTTGTAAACCAACGTATATATTACCTAACGATACGTTGAACCTAAAAACTATACATTTCTATACACAATTTATTGATTACCATATGAATTCACCCAGCGTTGCCTGGGTTAAATATATTGCCTGGTGGAGGGCTTAGACAAAAATAATTAAAAATGTAGCCATGTTTACAATTCTTTTAATAGTTTTTTTTTTAATTATTTGTTTTAGTTTTCCCTTATTTTTTTTTATTTAAATAAGTGTTTGATTAATGGTAAAGAAAAAGTAATTCAATGTTTATTTATCAAAGTTACGTGTAGACGAGAAACACACAGACAGGAGAAATTTTATTAATAGAGAGCTTTCTAACAATTATTAACATCAAATGGCAGGTATTTCATATAAAAGTCTCTCTTATATCATTTAGATTATTCGGACTACTATTCTCATCTTGGGTGGTATTCTCACGAAGTTTCGGTTGATATAACCACATACATTCTCCAGATTCATCTTTTCGAACTCGGGAATCTTTACAGAATAGAGAACTGAACCCTATATTTCATCCACGGGGTTTATTGTTCTTGTTCCGTCAACCATGATCGGGTAGAAGTGTCGAGTCAGTAAATTCTATTTTATTCTAAGTTAGTATAGCATGTAGTGAGGGGTAAACTTTCAACCTCTAAAAGACTATCACTTAGAACTTATTGTTATTCAATGCCTTTATCTGTTGCGCCATGTGAGCATTTATAATATGAATTCTCGGAGCTGAGCTTTAAAACTAATCTTGTTTTCGATGTGTAGTATTACTACATATTACTACTTATTAATATATATATATATATATATATATATATATATATATATATATATATATATATATATATATATATAAAGAGAATTTTTTTTAATAAAATATTTAGAAAACCTGCACAACGAAAATTATTTGTTTTTAAGAATAATAAATAATTTATTTTTAAAAACAAATAATTTTATTAAAAAAAATTCTCTTTATTATTGCCATTTCGCCAACGTTTCTAATGTGTGACTTTTCAATATATATATATATATATATATATATATATATATATTGTTCACCCCAAACATGTCATATTGCCACTGAAGCGTAAGAGGCTACTGTAATAGGGGCCAGATTCATAGTGGGCAACTTGGGTGGAGATTTTTGCGACTACAAGATTTTTGTTCATATTACATTTAAATTTTTGCATGTTATATAGTCGGGAAAATAGGAAGGCGGAATGGCGTGCGTTTCGAGGAAATAAGTTATTAAAGTAGAAAAGCTTCCGGCGTCTAAGTACGTCTACAGTGAAGAGGTTTGATTTTGTTGCTAGTCGTGTGGGTCAGGCGTATTTATGTTGAGGTGTTATTGGTGCAGTAAGTTTGTCGGGGTACATGCTTTGGGAGTACTTGTAAAACAAGCACAAGGGTGCAATACTGCGGCGAAGCTTAGCAGACAGTGCAGGACCTATTAGTTTAGAAATTATTTTCACACCTTGTCAAGGAGAGTGTGGCTAGTGGTTGATGCACCAGCTCCGATTTGACAACAATACTCCATGAACGGACGAATGGTGGCTTTATAAAGACATTGTGTATTAGCAGATGTAAGTAGTTTTTCCCCCCATTAGAGAAAGTCTACGTAATTTCTAGCAGACTTGGCAGCATCTTCTATGTACATATTCCACATCATGCTGTTTGAGAATTTAAATGTTGGACTCTCGGAAATGGTGTTATCGACCGTGACAATCGGTGGTTGAAACGGTTTCTTATAGTTGTTAAAAGAAAAGAGCGTTTCCTTGGTAGCATTGAATGTGACTCTTCATTTTTAACTCATTCTACTACAGACTGGAGGTCATTTTCTGATGATTATTCATTGCCTTGCATGTGTGGGTATTCGATTAGCAATTCTGATATAGCGTGGTTTCATTAGCAACTACATCTATCTCAGACACGATTTCATCAGTTGGTCGTTTCTGAAGACAAACAATAATATAGGTCCAAGTATCGAACTTGTGTCACATCCGCATTAATGTGGTGTTGTGTTGATGTACAACGATCGAGAACGACACAGATCTTTCTTTTAGCTAAGAAAGATTTGATTATATTAAATATTCGTCCAGTGATACTGTACGTGTTGATTTTGCTTCAGAAAAGCTATATGCCAAACCTTGTCAAAGGTCTTGGATAAATCTAGCTACACCGCTCTAGCTTCGCCTGACTTATAATGTTTGCGGTATATACGTTCAGAAATTACTGTTAGAATACTCGCACGAGAACAGGATGACCTGTATGCATACTGTTGGTCAGAGAGGAGTTTAACATTTTTAAGATGCTGAACTATTGCTAAATTGATTAGTCATCTAAAGATTTTGACGAAAAGCGGAAGGGGACTTATGGAACGAAAGTTCGTTCTTTCGCAAGAGTTATGGAAAACTGGTATCGTAGAGGCAATTTTCCAGATATCAAGGAAATAAAAGGCATTTGTCATAGAGTTTTCATACTATATGGACCAGCTTAGCAAAGCATATATATATATATAAAGAGAATATTTCGACACTTGATTATTGGGGAAATGGTCGTATAATCAGTACCATTGGAGAGCCATGAATATTATAACTGTCCTGTTTTTAAATCTCCGAAACAGTTACATGGTAAACAGCTGATGATCCCCGTGTTAATATTAAACGCTTAAGGTCTCCTGTTTTTGTTTCACTCTTAGATAATTAACTCCCTTTTTTTTCTTTTTTTTATTTACTTATTTTTTTATTTATTAATGTCCCAACGAATGTTAAGTCTGCAATATCTTGGATTTAGTTAGTTTGTCTGGGAATTTAAACTGCATTTTTTTTTTGTTAATGACTCAAAGCTTCTTTAGACTATATATATATATATATATATATATATATATATATATATATATATATATATATACAGAGAGAGAGAAAGAGAGAGAGAGAGTGAGAGTGAGAGAGGGACAGCATTTATTCTTGAAAGCCATATTTCATTAAATATTACAGATAACCTTTTCCTGCATATCTTTTATTTGATCTTTTCTAAATATTTGATTAATTTTCGAGTTTCGAACTAAAAATAAAAGATGTATTTTCCATACTCGTTGCGTACCCTAGTACATTCGGTTCCTTCGGTACTAGGGTACACAACGTGTAGGGTCAATACATCTCAAGTTCCAGCCTTAAATTCAAAAATTAATAAGAAATATAGAAAAGATCAAAGAAAAGATATGCAGACACAAGTTATCTGTAATATTTAATGCAATATATATATATATATATATATATATATATATATATATATATATATATATATATATATATATATATATATATATATATATAAATTTACGTACAAGAAAGAAATCTATGGGCACGTGTTTCTGGCTATCATCCGTCATCAGCACGGCTACCCTGGTCAATGATCGAACCTACGATGTACGGGGGGCGTTTAATAAGTAATGCCCCTGCCCCATTTCCAGTGGTCTGATCTAGATGAAATTTTGCATGTGTAATGATTTATATCTGTATAGTTTATGTTGCAATAAACAGCTCTGAACTAATTGTGGTTTCTGATTTACAGGTGTTTGAACTGAGTCAGGTGTGAAATGGAGCCAGTTGAGTGTCGCGCTGTGATCCGGTTTTTGTATTTGAAAGGACACACACCAAAGGAGACTTTTGATTAAATGAAAGAAACTTGTGGTGATGATGTCCCATCATATGACCTTGTAAAACGCTGGCATTGTGAATTTAAACATGACCGGAAGTTTGTAGAAACAGCTCCCAGACCTGGTCGTCCCTCTTCTGTCATTGATGAGGCATCTGTTTGTCCAGTTGAGGCTGCAATTTTGGAAGATCGAGGCATTACTATTCGCCAAATAGCCCAAAAGGTCAAGATTAGTACAGGATCTGTGGAAACTATCATTCATGACCATTTGCATATGAATAAGGTGTCTGCCAGATGGATTTCCAGGTTGCTCACACCTTTCCAGAAGCAAGAACGCGTCGAGTGCTCGAGGATGAATTTGGAGATGTGCGAAGAAGATGAGTCAAAGTTTTCCCAAAGACTGATTACACAGGATGAAACTTAGGTCTATCACTATGATCCAGAGACCAAAGAAAGCCCTGTCAATGCAATGGAAGCACTTGGACTCACCACCTCCAAAGAAGGCAAGGGTGCAGCCCTCGGCTAGCAAGATCATGCTCACAGTCTTCTGGGACTAGGATGGAGTAGTGATAACAGATTTCCTGACAAAGGTACCACACTTACAGGAGCCTATTACGCTTCACTTTTGATGAAATTAAGAGAAGCTATCAAAATCAAGAGGCGGGGCGAGATTAGCAAAGGCATCCTCCTCTTGCAGGACAACGCTCCGGTTCACAACTCACATGTCGCCAGATCAGAAGCACAGGCGGGTGGCTAAGAAATCCTCCCCCATCCCCCTTACTCTCCTGACCTTTCACCCTCTGACTTTCATCTCTTCCCAGCCATGAAGTTGTTTTTAAAGGAAAGCGTTTCCCAGATGATGCAGCCTTGATTTCTGACGTTACGACGTGGTTGGAGGACCAACCTGGGATGTTCTACAAAAACGGTGCTCAGAGCTGCATTAAACGATGGGAGAAATGCATAAATCTGGGTGGTTCTTATGTAGATAAAGACTAATAATTGTGCCAAGTTTCATTAATCTACTGCTATGGGAAATGCGGCAGGGGCATTACTTATTGAACGCCCCTCGTAAAGTGCTTTACAATACGGCTATGACGCTTTTCCCAAATATGTACGGTTTTGTATCGCCTATCAAGTTTGTTATTGTTTTTACTGGCGATAAAATAGTGTAGTTTTTAGTATTTTTCACTACCTAAGCGATAAAGAATATGCAATATTCTGCATATTCTTAACCGCTTAGGAAGTGGAAAATACTAAAAAAAAAAAAAAAGCAACACTGTTCTATCGCCATTAAAAACAATAACAAAACTACGTACATATATATATATATATATATATATATATATATATATATATATATATATATATATATATATATAGCTTCTTTCCTATAACAACCCGTCTGTAGAACACAGTGCCGCGAGCCTGTTTCCCTACCGATTATAACATGGTCATCTTCAAGTCCAGTGTAAACAAGTTATTGATGCACCGTCCTCGTAAATAATAAATTCCTGCCCTGCTACAACCATTGTGCCGGTGAACGCGATGTTGTCCATCATCCACCAGTCAAACTCTTTAACCTCTATCCTCGACTCAAACTCTTAAACCCTTATCCTTGAGTTGCCGTTGGGCCTTGATAAGCGGTGATCTTTAATGTAATATATATATATATATATATATATATATATATATAATTATTAATGACAATATATGTATTAGCATATACTATCAGTTCATTTTACTTTGTAGTCTCCTTAAAAGATTCAGCTCAATGATTGTCAATTATTGATAACAGAGCAAATATAAGTCAGTTCATATTATATTACAATAACCATGTTTTATTTTATTATTTTTTATTTTTTCACATTTCCAAAAAAACATAACATTTCTGTCAGATATATTTTTACGGTCCGTTTCATTTGTCTTGTGCCAAACAACATTCTTATGTCAATATCGTCTCTACAACATCATCAGAAAAAATTCACAAAGAGTAAAAAGTTATTACTTAAAGTGTCTTGAAAAAACCTACAGTAGTTTCATTTTGGGGTGAAAGCAAACAAAAAAAACAAAGAAAAGAGAGCAAAAACTCACACGTGGGGGAACCCAACTAATACGCCATTTTGAATTTTTCGTTCAAAGCTAGTACATCCTAAACATTTGTGCGAACAATTATAAATTTTAATTCAGTAATATTTCTTAAAATAGTTAATAAGTTCTATAATTTATTTATAAAAATTCTAATTCACTTGAGGATAATTTTTTCCAACCGTTACACAACATGATAAGAAATAAATCTTATTTACGTAACGCAGGCGGACAACTATAGGCAGTCGTCATAACAGTGCCCAACAAAAATGAACTTGCATTTATAATAATCCATACATCTGTGTTGAAAAGCTCATAAGAATCTGTCTAATGTGAAATTTATAGTTCGGATAGTCATGTTTTTGCCATATATTATTATTATTAGTCATATGTTTATTATCAATCATATGTTTTGTCTTAAATATTTTATTATGTTTAAGCATGTTATATCTTTCGACTTAAACATGTTTTATGTGCTTTAATAATGTTGTTATTATTAGCCATTTGTTTCGTCTTAAACATGTTTAATAATGTTATTATTAGTAATATGTTTCGTCTTAAACATGTTATTAAGTTTAATAATGTTATCATTATTAGGCATTTGTTTCGTCTTAAACATGTTTAATAATGTTATTATTAGTCATATGTTTCGTTTTAAACAGTTTATTAAGTTTAATAATGTTATCACTATTAGGCATTTGTTTCGTCTTAAACATGTTTAATAATGTTATTATTAGTCATATGTTTCGTCTTAAACATGTTTAATAATGTTATTATTAGTCATATGTCTCGTCTTAAACATGTTATTAAGTTTAATAATGTTATCACTATTAGGCATTTGTTTCGTCTTAAACATGTTTAATAATGTTATTATTAGTCATATGTTTCGTCTTAAACATGTTTAATAATGTTATTATTAGTCATATGTTTCGTCTTAAACATGTTATTATGTTTAATAATGTTAGTATTATTAGTCTTCTATGTGTAAGTTTCCGTAGTCGCTCCTATTGGACACATAGCCTCGTGATTAAATACATTGGTTAAGAGATATTCTATTGTGAATTATACCTATATATTTTCAGTTCAATCCTTTATGGACGTAAAAAAACTTTACTGATACGAAATATCAATAAGAGTATGGGACGCGGAATGAGAGCAGTCTACCCCCATTGCGTTAAATAAAGGGGTGAGTGTTATGTTGCCGGAAGGTTACCGACTATGACAATAAACCTGTAGAAGCATTAGAGGATACAACGGCTGAAACATTGTGAACATAACAACAACCAAGATGAGGAAAACAGTCCTAAAAAGGTAGACAACATAGATTTAATTAAAAAAATATATAAGTATTTCTTTATTAGTTGATTTTGCACATTACCGAAACTCGTGTATGTTGTACGATTCTATAGCTCGGCATTTTTAGTGTAAGTCCGAATGTTATTATCAATGGCCGGGAAGACTGGATTCGTCCTGTCTCTTTTCGCGCTATGGCGTATTCTGGTTGTGCACATTCACGCCATATTTTTTATAAACAAGGCACATCCACAGCTAGCATGATTAATGATGTCTCCTGGCGGGTTACTTAATATATGTCTTCTGACTTGTTCTTTAGAATCGGCTGTTTGTTCCACGGCGCAGTTGACATCCTGTAAAGCAACAAATATAGTTAATCTGAGAAAATGCTTTCATCTCAGTTAATAATGAAGCTCGACTTAAATCAGCTTCGTTTATTTCCTAAAAATCTGCGGTTGAGATGATGGCTGAAAAATAGGAGTTCCGTCCCGTAGTCTGTGATTTTTCATCCCGGTCGATGTTCCTCATGGCTCCTGCTGATATATTGAAGGTGACTAATTTCCATTCCACTTAAATAAGTTAGTCTTCATTTTATTGTGAGAATGATATAATGAAAACAGAGAATGCATAGAAAATTAGTTCGATAATCTGAACAGGTTAAACAAATAACTCATATCGAATTGCTATAAGAACTGATGTTAAACCAAGACGACAACAAAAAACCCCACACTGTCGGTGTTATTTTTGCTAATAGCATAACCAACAACAACAACATTCAATTCGTAACGGCACAAGTATGTAAATACGTGGAGGAAAAACGGTAGCTAAACTGACCTAAATGGATGCCGTTGTCAAGGGTTATTGACAAAGCAGAACAAAAATGTCCTTTGTCAAATAATGTAAGGTTCTGCTGTAATAAATTCTATCTCTCCCTTGAGTGAGTGTAATTGTCAATAGTCGTTAGAATGTATAATGAATGAGTTTGTGTGAAACAATATCGTCCCGACTCGTTTACACTTAATTATTGACCATAAAACATGTTTGTGGAATAAACAGTAATGGCGGGATGTTAATGAAAACGTGTAAAAGTGCCAGTCTTGTATAAGAAAGGGGCAAAGAGAAGCCGACATTCATCAAATTCGGTTCTCTTTTCAGTTCATTGTGTTAGAATAAATCTTTAATTAAATACGTTTTTATTTCATTATAACATTTTAAGATGTTTTAAATCTCAAGTGAGCGGGAGTTTATGAAAGTAATAAGTTTTGTTTTTGTTATTTAATCACTGTAGTAAAAAAAAAACTGTAATATATTGAGACAAGGCTTGACTCGGGAATTATAACAAAATATGTGGTGCTTATTTTCTACTTTGAGTAGCTGTGTTTTACACGTCTTAAATGGCACTCCATCCGGGATGAGAAAAAAAGAATGAAATTTCGTTTCTCCTTCTGGAGTGACGTCAGTAAATAGTTCTAACAAAGTGGGGAGAAAATTTACATTTTTATGTTTCCAGATTTTTGATAGCGAAGAATCTAATACAACACAGTTTTATGAATAAAATATAAGTATTTCTTTATTAATTGATTTTACACAGTTCCATGGCTGTGGGTTTTTAATTTAAGGCCGTGCGTTATTATCAGAGACCGGGCAGACTGGATTCATAATATCGTTTTTCGCGTCATTACGTTTGTCTTCAGCCCCTATATTTATAAATTACGACTAGTCTGATTATGGATGTATCCTGGCGTTTCTTTTTAGGATATGTTTCCGGGCTTGTTCTTAGAATCAGCTGTTTGTTTCTCAACGCACCTGGATTCATGAAATATATTCGACATTTGAATTACGATCATCTGGCACCATAGCGGCGGGGTCAGGACATTCTTAGGCAGCTGTACTCTTCATACTTTTAGCACGAATAGAAAGATGAAAATGCCGGTAGTCACGTGATTCGAGAATGACGTCTTGTTTTCTTGTATGAAGTCTCATCAAATGATTTTTCTACGTTTCTTTAGATAGGGGTGCCACGTGTGTCGATGTGTGTGTGCCCTCGGCAGTAACGGAATCAGCGGAGGGTCGCAAGCGATCAAAATTCTTCTCGAACAATTTGTGTTCGCAACCAATCGCCGTGGAGACGAGTAGAGCGATTGGTCCCGCCACAACTTCAACCGCCTTGGTCTATTAATGACGCGCCACGCTGATAAATATCATGCATTGCCTTGGCTTTACGAGCGGCTCTCCATCGCTACTGTTTGAGGGGACGCCTTGAGCCTGCTCTCGGCCTGCTAAGACAGCAGAACATCCAATGAAAATTACTGTTGTTCCGAATATAGGCTTTTTAATTTTGCTGGTTAAAAAAGGGTTTCATGTACTTTTAAATTTAAATCATATTTTGTGTAATGTGTAATTATATATTTATTGAATAACTTCTCACGGAAAAAGGTACCGATGTTATGAATTAGTACCGATCGTAAGTACAACTGAAAATCTATTTAAATGTATCCATGCAATTTTACACACACAAAAAAGTAATTATAATTTCCAACCATTTAAAACTATTTTTGTCTGAAGTTTAGCGATGAGGAGGTATCACTTTTTTTATATATTGTTTGTCGTCGGGCTATTTTTATTCTTATTTTTTATTTTTTATAATTTTCGATTTTGAGTAAATAAAACTCCATTTTATCGACTTATGAGTGTACGGCGCGAACGCAGACCCCACGATATTATTGTAAAATAAAAATGCAAAATTTATACCACCATTTGATTCCCCGTAAAATTTTACTCGTTAAAAGTTATGTTTGACCTTGATGTGGGACTTTTTTTTTCAGTTGCATCCACAGATAGATAGATAGATAGATAGATAGATAGATAGAGAGAGGGATAGACACCGCAGGTATAGTATAAATAGTATACCCCGACCTATCTAACTAGCAGCAAATCCCTAACCCTTCACTGTAGAGGATCCCTACATATCTAAAACTTTTACTCTGATGACTTCTTTCCTCGGACCGCTCTTGGTTTACCCGACCGTACTAATTTGCAGTAATTTAAAAGTAATGTGAACAAACATCTTGCTGCTCAGCTCCCCACTCAGGTGCCCCCACTCTCCTCTACTCCCCCTGCAAATTTGAATCTTATCACAGAAATTGAAGTATATTACGAATGAAAAAAATGATATCAAAGGGGAAAATGTCCAACGTGAATAACATTTCAGGATTATAAAAACAACTAATAATTAACTAATAAAATGTCCTTTTTTGAAACCAATATGCAAGTATTGATTTACTCCTCTCCAGGAGTTAGGCACAAGGCCAGTTTTTATCTTACTCCCACAAGAAAGATGTGACCCAAGGTCGGGTCGGGAAAGTGGGTTTTAAAAATTGCCTGGGCAGCCCCGTTGGCATTCCCCGGTGTGGGCGCCTCAGGCAGTAAGCAATAAACTTACTCCTCCCCAAAGAGGGGGGGGGCGAAGCTTGGGAGGGTGGACCTCCTAGAACTGCACAGGACAGACCCATAGACCGGCGTAAATCAAGCCCCGAAGGCCAAGACAATACGAGTCTATGGGGTGCAGTATCCATCGGAACAGATACTACACTTTGATCTTAGCCAAAAGGCCAAGAATACAACTAAATAACATTTGTTCGAAAAGTTTTCAGTGTTCAGCGTTAATTTGGAAATTGCAAATATCCAATCACAAATAACTGTGTGTGTTTGTGTGTGTGTGTGTGTGTGTTTATGTGTGTGTGTGTGTGTGTGTGTGTGTGTGTGTGTGTGTGTGTGTGTGTGTGTGTGTGTGTGTGTGTGTGTGTGTTTATGTGTGCGCGCCCGTGTCTGCGTCTGTGTGAGAAATTCGATTCAACAAAATGAAATTGCTAATGGACTCATTTGTTTCTATTGTTAACTAAGCCGAACGAATGAATAAAAAGGAGAGAGAAAATAATGTGTGTGTGTGTGTGTGTGCGTGTGGGGGTGTGGGTGTGTGTGTGTGTGTGTGTGTGTGTGTGTGTGTGTGTGTGTGAACAAAATTGAATACATTCACAATTGTCTAGCAGTGTGACATTGTAGAAGTAAATATATGAATGTATAAACACAAGCGCACCCATAGTTATCGTTCGGGATTTTGGAATATATACATATATATATATATATATATATATATATATATATATATATATATATATATATATATATATATATATATGTGTGTGTGTGTGTGTGTGTGTGTGTGTGTGTGTGTGAGAGAGAGAGAGAGAGCGATGTCGTATAATATTTGGGTTCGTGGATTCGGGGGTCTGCAACACTAAAATAGAGAATAGATTGTTCATAAAATAAAGACAGATGTATACGTGTAAAAATATCTTATGTGTATATGAGTTTATGAAAAGGTAGTTGCTTCACTATTGATGTCTCATGGGGCTGTTCTGTGATAATGCGCATGCGCGAGTGTGTAAGCGTTGAGATAACAAAGGAGAGAGAAAGAAAGAGAGTGAAAGAGAAAGAGGGGGCGGATGGTCGAGTCCTTTTGTGCGCGTGTGTAAATAAACGCGTGAGGCGTCCAGGGACGATGGGGTCAGTCGTAAAGAAAGCCCGAAGAAAATGGAAACAGCGCCAATATGGCCGCTACCGACCAATGTTTGTTTAACGTGAGACGGTAAAAGCTGTGCTTTTATAAGGCCCGATCGAGCAACAAACACACCAACGGGGACAGGGAATCGGCATTCAATTCTTTAAGTGAATGAACGCCTTTAGCTCTGCTTTCTTTCCGACTCCCCCCCCCCCACGTCCAACTTTTGCTATCAGCTGACCCCACCTATACTCCACCCGGCACTCTCCAAGAGTTGTTTCCCCATGTTGTTTTAGCACTCGCTTTACATTCAATTTTTTTTTTTATTTTGCTGCTTCTGATAATTTCGCTTCGAACGCACCTAACGAGTATTACACCCCCCCCCCCCCCCCGAATCTTTACGCTGGAAAGCGCTCAAACATACCACCAACACCATCACGATCAAACCTTTTCACTGCGTTTTTTTTTTTTAATTGCTTTAAAAGGATTAATATGCGACCATTCAAGAAAAACATTCTTTTTCTATACATTTTTAGCATTTACTTTATTATTTTAGTTCTTTAATTATAGGTAAATAAAAAAAAAATACTATTCCCCTTTTCGCTACTAATTTTGAATATGTAGGTTTTTACCCCGCCTAATAAACCGGTATTGTCCGGCCCTTTGGGTCTGGATTTACGCCGGTCTATTGGGGGTCGCCGGTCCTGTGCAGTTCTAGGAGGTGCACCCTCCCAGGCTTTGCTTCCCCTCTTTGGGGAGGAGTAAGTTTATTGCTTACTGTCTGAGGCGCCTCTATCGGGGAATGCCGACGGGGCTGCCCAGGCAATTTTTAAATGGCCAGAGTGCTCACCTCTCGAGCGCTGGCTTATCTTATCCCACTTTCCCGACCTTGTGTCACATCTTACCTTGTGGGAGGAAGATAAATAACTTTGGATCCGTTCCTTTATTCTCGTATATATTTTTTATTACTAGCAGAAATACCCGGATACATGAATACTTAAATTTCAAACGTCGTCAAATCGGTATAACTTTCATGTGAACTGACTTAATCCCGATTTGACGACGTTTGAACTTTTAGTATATAAAAACTTTACAGTCAGTATGTTTTAAGCTATTTTGAATTTAGTCACGTGACTTTTACGAATAGTAATTTGCTTCATATCACAAAATGAAAGCATAAAGAACGGACTTGTTGGCCTGAGGGTGTCGAGCGTGTGATCTTGTGTTGTTATGGAGAGTGGCAACCTTTTTCCTATTAACAAGTGGCGGGCGTTTATTTTCCTCAGATTGCTCAACATATAAGTTTGCATTTAGTGCTTGGTTTAGGCCTAAAAACTCATGATGGATAATGCAACGGGTATCCCACTAAACGCACAGTAAATACTTTCATCCATGGATCTCAGGATTTTAGGTGAGTTGTGGAGATTTTCCTTTATAAAACCACTGTCTTTTGCGTTGAATATTGTCATTTTTCTCACTTAAGGAATGAGGAACCCAGACGCCTAGTCTGATAACCTTATCCATGTTTTCTAAGTAGCGACATATGGCTGGCTGTAAAGTATTGAGTCCTTCTGCCAATTCACGAGTGCTTAGACGAAGATCATTCTTCAATAACGTGTTTAAAACATCTATATCGATGTTCGATCGGCGCCCAACCCTATGTTTCTCTCCCAAGCTCAAATCCCCGAAACAAAACTTTGTAAATCGATTTCTTACTTGTGGATCTGTTATGCCAACTTGGCCATATATGCTGCATATTTTCCTCGCTGTCTCTGCAGCAACATTTTCTAGTTTAAACTTTTACAACACTACATGTCGAATATGCAGCTTCAATCCTTTTTAAGTATAGTTTTGTGCAGTATAGCGCCCTTATGAAAAACGCTTTTCGGGGACTTGTGCAGTATAGCACTTCTTTTGAAAACGCTTATTTGGGGATTGTGCAGTTTAGCGCCCCTATGGAAAACGTTTTCTGGGAGCTTGTGCAGTATAACACTCCTATGGAAAACACTTTTCGGGGGCTTGTGCAGTATAGCGCCTCTATGAAAAACACTTTTCGGAGGCTTGTGCAGTATAGCGCTCATAAGAAAAACCCTTTTCTGGGGCTTGTGCAGTATAGCGCCCTTAACACTTTTCGGGGTTTTTAATGGTTATAAATGTATGAATTTACCGTAATACATTAATAAGACAGCCCTGAAGAATAGAAAGAGACCTTTTTATTAAAATTTATACTAGACAATCAGAAATTTGAGGTGTTTTAAAATGATTACAAAACGCTTCTAAACTGTATCAACAAAATCGAAAATTATTTATGAATCTACCTGATATGTGTGTGTAATTTATTTTTATATACACATATTATAAGGTGATATAATATATTGTGTAAAGATTTTCAGTATTTAGTTCAACAGTGTTCAATACGTGAATAGAGCTTAGTAGTAATAGTAGTAGTTTGAAAATATATTTTTGGCAATTAAGCTACACAGAGGCGTCCATGTTTCATCCCCGCAGGAAATCGTCAGGCTAAGTGCACTTAACCTAACGTGTCCATGCGAGGATGAAACATGGACGCCTCTCTGTAGCTTAATTGCCACAATAAATATAGGTTACTTTCTCCGTATCACGTGACAATTTCCTATAGCCTAAAGGATAAAGCGAAAGCGTGCAGAGTCAAAGGTGACTCTGTGAACCGGGTTCGTGCCTTGTGACCGTCTGAAATTATGACTTCCCTGCACTGATGAGAGCCAAAGCTCGAAACGACGTCGTCTGTAGGTAAATATAATTTAATATTTATTTATGAATATCATATATATATATATATATATATATATATATATATATATATATATATATATATATATATATATGGGAAAATGAAAAAGGAAAACCAAAAAAAATGGATGTTTTTTATGTGTACATCAACGTTTCGTCTTTATTCATAAGACTTCATCAGGATGATAAAATAGAGAAAAAATGTCATGCAAGTACAGATACATGTAGGGTAGACATATTGGGAAAAATAGAATGAAATAGTGGCCAAACGCTGGGTGGACGTCCGTATTTGTAGGAGAAATAGAAATGAATGTAGAAATGTGTCTACCCTACATGTATCTGTACTTGCATGACATTTTTTCTCTATTTTATCATCCTGATGAAGTCTTATAAATAAAGACGAAACGTTGATGTACACATAAAAAAACATCCATTTTTTTTTTGGTTTTCCTTTTTCATTTTCCCATCACGTCGGATTACTCTCATCCTTCTCTTCCCATATATATATATATATATATATATATATATATATATATATATATATATATATATATATATATAATGACAATTTAGAAATAAACTATAACATATTGATTTTTTAGTATATCAGTTCAAAGAATTCAACATCAACAGAAGATTATGCATACTATCGTTTCAGAGACGATAGATTGTTATTGATAAAGTCTCTATCATCAGCACAAATACCAAGAACATCATAATCATCATAATGACAAGTCAAAATAACCAACACTTTTGTACTATTCACAAAATACATGGTTAGTATAGAAAAAAAGATCTCCCTGCAGTGAGGAAAGGGTCATTTACACCGTTTGAGATACGCGGATGATTTTGAAGGTAATTAAATAAAATAACTTAAAAATTAATTGTTCTTATTTGAAATGCTAGAAGACTTTACCGGTGTAATTTTATTTTGTTTGAGGATTATATCAGGGGATTACCTTTTGTTCAAACTTCTGATTTGTGTGAAACTCTTACCCACCCCCGTTCATTTTTAAGTTATCTTCATTTCTTCAAATCTTTTTTCTAAAACTATGACACCACCTACATGCTAAACACACAGAGTTTCCCCCTTCCCTCCTCTTTCCCCAGCCTCTCAAAATCTATGCCACACCTCACCGCAACAAAAATCTCGCCTCCCTCTTTTTCATCTCTCCCACCCTAAGACAAATTCACTAATATTCTCACCCCTCCCTGTTTCACTGCATGTTATTCACTCGAAGGTTTCCATATTCATTTCATTATTCGCCACCACTGACTTCTCGCAGCCTGGACTCTCCTCCAGCGCTCACAGTACTACTTTTCCTTTATCACGTCATCATGTCAACCAAAAATTTCGATGTACTTGCATGACATTTTTCTTCAAATTATCATCCTGAGGAAGTCTTACAATAAAGACGAAACGTTGATGAATATATAAAAAAAATATCTCTTGTTTTTTTTCCTTTTTCGTTTCTCATATATATATATATATATATATATATATATATATATATATATATATATATATATATATATATATATACGTATTTTGTAACGAAAATTTAATAGTTCATATACCCTCTTTTCTGTCCTAACTATATATTTGGTATTTGGTATTTTTCTTTACTAAACATGTATTTAGTGAATAATACGAAAGTGTTAGTTATTTTTGTTGACTTGTAATTGTAATATTAACCATATATGAACAATAATTACGACCAATATATGTTAATCCAAAACCAAATCCCCCTTCTATTATTAAACATACCCCAATGTCGATTAGCCATAGAATTAGCAGCAATAGCTCTACTAAATAATTTTATAACAATAGTTATACATACAACAACGCTTTACAAACCAATAATTATGTTAACACTAAGGTTGAGTATAATGGCCGAAATAGTAGGAGATAAAATAGAATTCGGAAAATTATTTAGTAACCTACCCACCCCGTTTAATCTTCTAGTAAAATCTAACATAGGGCATATGTTTGTTAATCTCTGAAATCGGCATTTTCCTGCAAATAAATCTTTACATAAAATATTTAATCAAAATACTGTTGAACTTAGATATAGCTGTACAAATAACTTTAGAGCCATGATAGATAGATCTTAAACCGTAATAATAACAATAGAATTAACAATGCATAAGATAATAATAACAACAATAATTAATGCAATTGTAGAAATAAAAATGAATGTTGCTACAAGCGAAATGCTTAATTAAGAATATATTTTCTTTAGGAAGTGTGTTTCCAGAAAATAATCTATGTCTGAAATAAAATGTACATAGGTGGCCAAAGTACTGATTTTAAGGCTAGATACAGAAACCATAAATTACATTTCAATAACCTAGATAAGAAATGTGGCACCTCATTATCCAAATGCATATGGTCTCTAAAGGAAAACATAAGTTACGTGTACTGCAATGGAGCGTATCGAAGAACACTTCTACTCCTACACTACACAAACCCACCTGTTTTTTGTCTTAATGAAAAGTTAGCTATTATTACGTTCCCTAATAGAGATAAACTACTGACTTAAAGAGATGAACTAAGAATTACCTGTAGACACTTAAAACAGTTCATTCTGGATAAATATAATAACAACCAAGTGCATTTACCATAACATTCCATAATGAAACCTACTTAATAAACCTAGTTTTTCGTATAACATAACAAGTAATTCCTTCCCAGCTACGTATACAAATAATAATAATTTAAATCCTTTAATAATTCTAATGAAATTAGGTATTAAGCTTAATAATTAATAGGCAATTTAAATATATAGAAAACATGGAATGGTTGTGTTGTTGTAACATATAGTAAGTCAATTTAAGTAAATTATAATTAATAATTTAACTAATAAATACAAACCCCATAGTAAATTGCTATGAATAAATAGTATTTTCCTAATAGATGCTTCACTTACACTATTATAATACGCGGGTAAGTACGAATAAATAAGTATTTTGCATATTCCAACACAATATATATATATATATATATATATATATATATATATATATATATATATATATATATATATATATATATATATATATATATATATATATATATGCTTATGTAAGCGTATGTTAGTCAAGGAAGTTAATCCTGAAAAAGCTTTCTAGTATCCTTTGCTAATATATTTTGTTTTAGTTCTTCATGTTTCTCGTTTAGTCTTTTTTATTATTTGCTTACTATATCTTTATTCTCCCATCGTTTTATATTCTCTTTGGCTTTAGTCACAGCTGTACCTTCTTTTTGTAGTTTGTTACTTTGAGGTTCTAATCTGGTTTCATGTTCCTGCTTTGTTGGTCTATTTTGGGGAATGCTTTTAATTATTATTATTATTATTATTATTATTATTATTATTATTATTATTATTATTATTATTATTATTATTATTATTATTTTGATTACTATTTTTATTATTATTATTATTATTATTATTATTATTATTTGTGTTCAAAGTTCCAACACAATATATATATATATATATATATATATATATATATATATATATATATATATATATGCGTATATGTATTTATATATACGTATATATATACGTATATATATATATATATATATTTATATATATATATATATATATTTATATATATATATATATGCGTATATGTATTTATATATACGTATATATAAACGTATATATATATATATATATATATATATATATATATATATATATATATATATATATATATAGAGATATATGAACGTTTGAATTAAGTTTGAACACACATCTGACGAAGGGAAAGTAGTAGAATTATTATTATTATATATGAGAGAGAGATGGATGTTAAACGTTAGAAATCACAAATATCGAAATAATTGCCATATAAAAAATACAAATACTCAATTTTATCTTTTATTTTTTTAATTAAAGATTATTTTATGAAGCAAACATTAATTAATTTCCTATCAAAAAGAGTGTCTCGGTGAATTTTATTGCTCCTTGGCTGATGATAAAAATCGCATTTAAAATGAAATTTTGTGTAAACTCTCGGTGATAGTGTGGAAATTCGAAAACGCACAGTAATTGACGAAACATATTTGTATGTGAATATTTGCAAAGCTTAAAATATTTGTCCGGTGAGAAACTGACGCAAAAAGAAATTAATTTTCGTCCATTTAAAAAATGATTAGATCGTATGATTTTCTACTTTTAGTTTTATTGTTTTTAGTCGCGAATAAAATATGCAAAAATATCATTACATTTTATTTGCTAAATCGAACAAATATTTTGTATGTGTAAATTATTTTTAGGAGATATTTTCTATTCATTGAAGAATTTTGTTTTATAATTTTATTAAGAAAATCATAAACTCCGTTTGTTATTACGCAGTTTTTCAAAACGGGTTATTTTATAGTTTTTTTTTTTACTTCCATTAAAACATTTGGGATGATTTCAAGCGAACAAAGAAAAATGATTAAAAATGAAAAACAAAAATGCCAGAAATACGGCTATAGGGGACGGGAACCATTAAGTTTGGTCGGGTTGAAGAAGTCTTAAAACTGCTTATTTGCGCGATCGCAACCTCTGTCTGATGTTTGGTAACGCTGTGAAGGTACGAGGAGAGTCCTAACAACGTTGTAGCTTAACAAGCTACTTTAGGGAACTGAACAAGCAAAATGAATGCATGGTCGTTAAAAGTGCTCTACAAGTAGTTCCTAAACGTCGAGTAGCAGTGATCAAGTTAAAGCTAATCTAATTGCCAGATCAAGTAGAACGGTGTGCAAGATCACAACGAGAAACGCCGAGCTACTTGAAGAATTATACAACAATGCCATAAGACAAGTAATGGTGAGGATTGCAGGGCTTAAATAATAAATGGAAGACATGCGTAAATCACGCTCACACACTGACACGCGTTAAATTGTCTCACAATTTTATTCATATAAAAATAAATCTTACCATTTTTTAGTTTCAAAAAGAAATGCGTTATCGTACTCGTGAGCACGATCGATTACAAGGGGAATATTTTGCTTCCAACAAGCAAAACAAAGTGGGTATTTTTGGTATTCTTTGTTGAAAACATTGACTTTCATTTGGAAGAGGAATGGAGAAAATTATAAAACAGAAGAAAAATTGAAATAAAATTGACTCAAAATACAGGATCTTTTGCAGTAGAGCACCGAACCAGCCTGAAAAAAATATCCCCGCCACCCAAAAAGCATACAAGATGGAGATTATAGTGAACAAAAAACGTTTTATTACTTACGCAAGAGGATGGAATGGCGGGGGTGTTTTTGCAAAACTCATTTTTCCATTAATGGTGGGGCTTTTCTATAAAAACATGCGAAATACGTTTCAAGTTTTTTATTTTATTTTTATTTTGTACTTTATTTTTCAGAATAAACTTTTTGTTTCAGGGAAGTGTTTAAAAGCTAAAATAATAAAAAAAAATATTTTTCATCGGAAATTGTTAATAAAATATGAAAAATAAATGTTTAAAACCGGCGTGTTTTTTTTTCTTTTTTTGTGTTTTTTCTACGTGTTTTTTTGTTTAAGGTTTTGAAGATTTTATATTAACGAATTCCGCAAAACCTACAAAACTCATTCTCAAGTTTAATGAAATTTTCGAAAAAAAATACGAACGGATTTTTTCAAATAAAATTTCGTCTTGTCCCCCTCCACCCCCACCCCAATTCAAAAAGAAACATTGAAAAATTTCCCCTTGTTTAGAGGGAGATTGCATTCGCAGAATCACCACGTTTTAACATAATTATGGACGGGCAATGAAACTGAAAGTAATTCACTTTTTAACTATCAATGATGTTAACTTTTGATTAAAAAACCTCCAATACAGAGAATTACCTTAATAAATATTTAATAAGTAATGTTAATATATTATAAAGTATTTATTTTTGTAATATTATAAAGTAGTTATTTTTGTAATATTATAAAGTAGATTTTGTACTATTATAGAGTAGTTATGATTTTAATATTATAAAGTATTTATTTTTGTACTATTATAAAGTATTTATTTTGTACTATTATAAAGTTGTTATTTCTGTACTATTATAGAGTAGTTATGATTGTACTGTTATAAATTTGTTATTTATGTACTATTATAGAGTAGTTATGAGTGTAATATTATAAAATATTAATTATTGTACAAGTATAAAGTATTAATTATAAAGTGTTTATTCTTGTAATATCATGAAGTATTTATTTTTGTACCATTAAAAATAGTTATTTCTATACTATTATAAAGTATTTATTTTTGTTCTATTATAAAGTATTTATTTTTGTTCTATTATAAAGTAATTTTTGTACTATTACAAAGTAGTTATTTTTGTACTATTATAAAGTAGTTATTTTTGTAATATTATAAAGTAGTTTTTGTAATATTATAAAGTATTTATTTTTGTAATATTGTAGAGTAGTTATGTTTGTACTATTATAGAACAGTTATGTTTGTACTATTATAGGGTAGTTATGATTGTACTATTATAAATTAGTTATTTTTATACTATTATAGAGTAGTTATGATTGTAATATCATAAACCATTTATTATTGTACTGTTATAAAGTATTATTTTTTGTAATATTATAAAGTATTTATTGTTGTACTATTATAATGTTCTTATTCTTGTAATATTATAAAGTATTTATTTTTGTACTATTAAAAGTAGTTATTTTTGTACTATTATAAAGTATTTATTTTTGTACTATTATAAAGTATTTATTTTTGTACTATTATAAAGTAGTTATTTTTGTACTATTATAAAGTAGTTATTTTTGTACTATTATAAAACAGTTATTCTTCTACTATTATAAAGTAGTTATTTTTGTGCTATTATAAATTAGTTATTTCATTTTTTTTAATTCTTAGGTCAATTAAATCACTTAACACTGCTCATTTTAAGTACAAAATACGTCTTATTATACTTATAGTCATAACTCCGTGATCACATTTAAAAAGCGATAAGACCCTGTAGGTTCGAATAAACGAAAAATTAAAGTCAGCCTTCGATAGAAAAAGGATACTCAAAAATAGGAAATTTAAATGTAAAAAGAGTTAAATGTCTTGAGAGTTTTAAATACTAACTGCCTTTAAAATGATTGTTCATTTACACCTTCGGATTGTTATCTCTTTGTAAATTTGGCACGACTATAAGACTTATGTCGTCCTTAAATTATATTAACATTCATTTATTAATAAATACTGAATACTTTATTGCGTAAGATCGTATGATTTTATGCTTTTTAGACGAGTTTTTTTTTTCGATCGGGATATTAATTTTTTATTATTTGTTAAAAAAATTACTTTCAGTTTAATTGTCTGTCCGTTGAGTACATTTCTGTGAGAGATTGAAAGAAGTTGATAGATCCATAAAAAAAGTCGCCATTGTCTAATCTACCCTTTTTCACTAAAACCCACGTTACTCCATTAACAATTCTAAGAAATATTAAAATGTTATATGCTAAAGACTACTGCAGATTATTTTTAAAAAATAAAAGTCGGGGAGTCATACGTGGCCAAAAAGAACAAAGTGTTCTTTCTCTTAGGTATTTTTTGGTCTAGAAGGAAACAGGCGGGGTTCGAAGGTCTTCCCCTCCCCACTTGTGGGAGGATTAATATTATGCAATACTCTAGAACAACTTGTTGTGTTATAATACCGTATACTGTAAAGATGCTTATATAGTAAGAAAAATAAAACTCCAAAACTCAAAGCGATAATGTGTGTTATTGTTTAATTTAATACGATGAGACGACACTATTTCTGCTCAATATGTTACCGCCACCTCAAAGAGAGAGACAGATCAACTGTACACACAGTTAAGAGAGACGATGCGCAACGCTATCCAAGCTACTACAATCAACGTGTTAACAACACATCTGTTTACACAAACCGGAAATTTTGTTATATTATCATCAACACTATATATTACCATCAGTACAGTTTGGTATAAGACAAAATCATAGCTGGTGTCTTTAAACATTCACCCACAGCGGTTTTCTCGTTCTGAAATCAGAGATGAAACAACAAACACAAATGAAAGAATATTCACTCTTAAAATCGGAAGAAGATGTATTTTTATTCATGCCGTTTGTATCAGCCCACATAATTGCTGTTGTCGAAGAAAAGAATGTTAGGGGTTGAAGAAATGAGCTCTTACGGCGCCTTGCTTTGTTCGTCATTTGGTCTTCGTTAAGACAGCTCTCATTGACTAACTTTCCTTTATCGTCTGGTGCTATTTGCTTTAAACTATCCTCCCCAATAAAAACGATTGTCTTCCTTACATCCTGCCTAACTTGACAAAAATCTATCTGCGAACCTAAATCCTCAAATGAGTACTAGTTGATGTACACGTAATATTTAACAATTTGCTGCAACATGTGTATATTATGTCAACTAAAGGTGTTAAATCTATTTGACATCGTCAAACGTGTAATAATTGGTTTAGAAGCGATAGGCTTTACAGAAATATCAGTCATAACAGAAAATAATGCAGTAAATACGAATGTTTGGCTTTTCTTTTTTTTTATTTCAGGAGAGTTTTAAATTGTATATCCACATCTGGTTATGAAATAAAGACTTTTCTATTCCTATTCGACTCAGTCCATATATTCTAATCGATAAGTAAGAAATAGCTTGATCCAAAATATCAAAAAGTAAATAATATTCCCAAAGTTTTGTCATGCTGATGTCTCATGTTGTTCATTTCTCTCGCCTCATTTCACTAATGTTTTTTGAAATAGGATTTTTAGACGTCGTTTTAGTACTTTACTCTATTTCACTTTTTATTTCAATAAATAATCGATTAATATAAAGTAAAACATAATGATGATGCGTATGTCACACACACAGAAACACGAGAAGTGGTCACACAATGTTATTAATATAGAGATATGTGATAGAGAAGAGATAGAGAATTATTCTAAATAAATAAAAAGAAGTTAAGAGCCACCGATACCAAATAAGTGAACGGGCCGCTAGAGGATATTGCTGATTAGGTGACGAATGCAGAGAGGAGGGGAGAGATACTTATTGTCTGGGGTGAGAGAAATGAGGAGAGAAAAAGAGAGTAAATACTACGCTTGCTCTCTCTCTCTCTCTCTCTCTCTCTTTAATGTTACATCTCTCTCCCCTCTCTCTTCCCCTCTCTTTCTCTCTTTCACTCTCCCCCATCTATCTATCTCTGTGTTATGTCGTAGTGAATATTTTACCTCCCCTCACTTCACTACGTTATTTTGTAAATAGCATTTTTTTAAGTTCGATTTGGTGCTTTACACTATTGCATATTTTATTTCGATAAATAATCGAGTAATAATGAATAAAAGTAGTAATAATAATTTGTCAGTCACGTAGTGTCCTGTTTTACGAAATCAATGCTGAATGCATACTTGGGCACAGTTCCAAAACTTGAATGTTAGTAAAATGCAAATAATAAGAATAAAATGGCCGTAAAATGACATACAGTTCCTTACTCAATCCCGGGCAATATCAGGTATTCCTGCTAGTTATTCAATAAGTTCACCCTTACGTAAAAATCGTACCGTGGTTTCTCTCTTTTGATCTTTTCTACTCTAGTATCTGTTCCGATGGATACTGCACCCCATAGACTGGTATTGTCTTGGCCTTCGGGGCTTGATTTACGCCGGTCTAAGAGTCTGTCCTGTGCAGTTCTAGGAGGTCCACCTTCCCAGGCTTCGCCTCCCCTCTTTGGGGAGGGGTAAGTTTATTGCTTACTGCCTGAGGCGCCTCTACCGGGGAATGCCGACAGGGCTGCCCAGGCAATTTTTAAAACCCACTTTCCAGACCCGACCTTGGGTCACATCTTACTTGTGGGGGTAAGATAAAAACTGGTCTTGTGCCTAACTCCTGGAGAGGAGTAAATCAATACTCTAATATCAAAAAGGCATCGTTTTATCAATATCCGCATGTTGCAAAAATCATTAAAATAAAACTAAAACTATTGTTTCGCTGTTCTTTATTTATTCGTTTTTAAATGAATTTTGAATAAATTTCTAAAGTAAACATCGAACACTGTTTTTTTGTTGTTTTTATTTTATTCGTGTAATGTAACTTTAAAGAATACTAGATCACGTGTGCTGCGTTCGGTCAGTTCTTCTTCTTCTTTGCGCGTCTTTAAAGCATGTGGTCATACGACAGTTTCCCACTTTTTTTATTCAGTCCTTTGCATTAGTGTTGTACTCTGCAATATCTTTCAAGCTGCACCGGTTGGACAGTAAGTAGTGTTACATCGTATGGTCCTACTCTCCACATTCGCAGACGGTTGGGTCAGTTTTCTATCCCCATCTCGTCATACCAACTTTTCATCGCCCTATTCCCGTTATCAGGCGGTTGAGTGTTTCACATTGGAGCCAGGGTACCTCGGGAGAATAAATTCCTATGTTAGTAGGTGAGGTGCCATTCTCTAACCTTCTGATCCACAGCTGTAGTCTGGTCTCTTCCTGGGATGTTGTTGGGGGTTCAATATATAAAAACACATCTAATTATAATCATGTTTTACAACTACAGAGTGAACCCTCTCCCCCCACCCCCACCCCCACCCCAAAAAAAATCACAATGGAAGCGTCAATAACATACACAATCCTTTCAGCAATCCAACCATATTTTGTACAAATAAACTTCAGTCTATGCCTGACTTGTCCACAAAGTTTCATTCATGAACCTCCAACAGTGTTTGTTTTTATCACCGTTCAGTTATATGTGAGGACCCTTTAGTGATCGTCTCATCAGTAAACCGTAATCCCCAGATTGTCATCTCTGGGGTTATCTCATGGTGTCTATACAAAATAATCGCAAACTATTTCTGGACTGGAGAGGGCCATCACAGCCAAAATCAGAACAGTGCTACTTGTGTCAGAGTTATTGACAATTTTGCACGTCTTATCCGAGTGTGCTTACCATTGAACGATGATAAAATAAAGACTGTTGGACATTCATGACTGAAACAATGTAAAGGTGGGTTTCAACACAGAAAATTTTGGCATTTCCAAACATTTATGAAAACTTTTTGGAATTTTAAAATATTTATGAAAACATTTCAGAATTTACAAAAGGTTCTCAGAAATATTTGAAAATGCTAAAATTATTTCATAAATATTTGAAAATTCCAAAAGGTTTTCATAGTATTAATAATATATATAACATATACTGATTCAACGGGTTATGAGCGGTTTAGTTAAACTGTCCTCTGCTAATGACATTTTTCAGAATGGAAAAATGTCAAATTTCTATGATTACAATTAGAATGTCAAGACTTGACTTTCAACATACGCGATTGTTTTTAGATAATTAATCAAATAAAGATGTAATTAGCTTTATTTATCTATTAAGTTATTATGTCAGTCATAATGTTTTTGAACTTTTGAGATGAGGATTGATAATATGCATTATTTGGATTGTTCGAACTACTGCTCTCATCTTGGGTGGTATTCTCACAACGTTTCGGTCGATATAACCTCCAATATACACCTGAAGAAGGTAGGAGGTTATATCGGTTGAAACGTTGTGAAAATAACACCCAAGATGAGAACAATACTCCGAAAAATCCAAATAATACATATGTAGGTTATATTGTGTTATGTCTCGGTGGATTTTATTTTAAAGCAAAAAAAAACACTCGAGGATGAGAGTTAATAAGATAAATTGATTGTCAGTTTTATGATGAAGAATATTATGAGAGGATTTAAAATGAGTACTGGAATGAATAAAGGATGATTACTTATGGGGATGGTTTATGATAAGTATTTGTTGACATAGGATTTGAAGACGACCATAGTGTCACCTTCAGGGTAGCAGTCTCGTGATAATGTGCTCCACGCCGAAAGTTCTTGGAAAGAAACTATGTTGACTGAAATTTCGTTAGATGTTAGGCACACGGAAGAAGAAAGAAAAGTTCTTTTCGATTGTGTTAGGAAGAAGAGTTCTTGCTGTGAATGTCTTACTAGGTGGAACCAGAGATTGGAGTTCGGTTGAGCATCTTGTTATTAAAAAAATGTCACTATAAAATATAATAGTAAGAATGGATGATTCGTATCGATATATAAATCATCGATTGTGCACGGTTATCACCGTATCTGTTTTAATGGATGACGTCACAAAATGATGACGTCATACACTGGAGAGGAGTAAATCAATACTACCTCTGAGCACAACCAACAAAACAAGGGGGCACAGTCTTAAGCTCTTCAAGAAGTACGGCAGATTGAACACTCGGAAGTTTCCATTTGGGCGAATCGCTAGAATGAACTGTCGGAATGGATTGTCAATGTGAAAGACGTCAACGATTTTAAGGGACAGCTAGACAAGCTTTGATCACATAGACAATATTCCGTCCTACCGACGCAGTGACACGAAAATCAGGCAGAGGGCGATTGTTACAGACTTAGTATTTTAACCGAAGAAGATATACAGGGTGATTCATAAGTCACTTCACTTAGCTATTTAAAATGATTACCATATGAAGCACAAACATACTATGAACTTTTGATAATTGTTATCTTACTCTCTAATTACTGCTATTTGTTATTTTAAATTTGTTCGTTTATATATTTGTTTCTATATATATATTTATTTCATAATCAATCAAATATGCTACAAAGAGTCGTAAATTCCTTGCAAAAAAGAATGGAGCTATGCATGCAGAACGAAGGTGGAAATTTTGAAAATTTGCTGTAATTTTAAACTCCCATAAATGAATTTGTTGAATAAACTTTCTGTTTTGTATTACCGTATTTTTTAACTTTAGAATTTCAAAAATAAATAGCTAAGTGACTTACGAATCACCCTGTATATGATATAAAACTGATTATTATCGACTTTTTTTGATTAGTTAATATGTTAACTTGGTTTATTTATCTTTGGCTTAATAATATTTTTAAATAACTTATTGAAATTCTATAAGCATTTCTTTTTTAATATTCAATAAATATATAATTCAATATTTGACAAAAGATAATTATTAGATTTAAATTTAAAAGTTCATGTAAACCTTTACTTTGTTGCCGCACTATTCTCAATAATCTTTTCCAACTGGCAATTTTAAAAAGCCGATATTTGGAATATTTGGAATATTTGGAATATTTGAAAAATTTGGAATATTTGGAAAATTTGGAATATTTGGAATATTTGGAATATTTGGAATATTTGGAAAATTTGGAATATTTGGAAGATTTGGAATATTTGGAAGATTTGGAATATTTGGAAGATTTGGATATTTTAAAGATTTGGAAGATTTGGAAAATTTGGAATATTTGGAATATTTGGAATATTTGGAATATTTGGAAGATTTGGAAAATTTGGAATATTTGGAATATTTGGACTATTTGGAATATTTGGAATATTTGGAATATTTCGAATATTTCGAATATTTCGAATATTTCGAATATTTCGAATATTTCGAATATTTCGAATATGAGGAATATTTTGAATATTTGGAATATGAGGAAAATTTATTGGATGTCCTGCTGGCCTGGAAGGCCGGGAGCAGTCTCAATGCGTACCCTAAAATAATGGCGATTGAGAGGCGCTCGTCGAGCCAAGTCAATTTACGATAGTCCTCGGTGTGGCGTGTCTTTATATATACCAGGGCAATTAACGAAGTCCCGCTTATCAGGACCAATCGCCCCACTCGTCTCAGTGGCGATCGGTTTGAATGCAAATATCTCGAGAAACTGCCGTCTTTTGATCGATTGCGGTCCTCCGCTGCTGCTAATACATGTTAAAAATAGAACCCAATGATAAAATATCATTATTGTATAAACAACCAGCTGTATCTACCCGGCTTTGTGTATTTACTTACTTTTCCGGTTGTTCCCAAACTATTATTTTTTGTTTAAATCAAAGTGAAATAACTCTGTATGGACGACTACAATGTTATTTTCTTGTTTTAAGATGGCGTCCATTTGAAAATAATTCCGACCCGGACAAAGTATTTCCTAGAAAAACTAAATCGAATTACATCTTATTCTTCTTAATAACATGTTTCAACGATCCACAATAAAAACTGACGAGTCAGAATTAAATATTGATTTTGTATCGATGACGAAGGGACGAAAACGAGATTGAGTTTGCTTTATATATTAAAAGGGACAGGTATACAGAGACCACTTCTCTCAAACTTATTAAGTTTAGTAAGTTTACAAAAAAGGTAACATCAACATAATATGTTGAAATGGAGGGGGGGGCAGAAATTAGGAATTGACCAGGACCAATTGTTTTACTCGGTGGTGTCCAGGATAAAAAATTGTAAGATTACAGTATTACTTTTGGTAACTGTTATATTAAATCTCTTCGGACTATTGTCTTTTTCAACATCATTTATCTTCATATTATTGCGAAATTTGGGGAGACAAGAAATTAGGAATTGCCCGATACTTTTAGTTCTAGTCGGCATTGTCTGCGACAAATAATCATTATCACCATCATTTTTTTTTTTCATACTTTGATTTTAACGGTACTTTAGGCAATTCTGTGAAGACCTCCTTACTAACATTACAGTATTAAAAGAGAAAGAGAGAAAGATGAATAGACGGCAAGAGAAGGAGAGAGGGAGAGAGATAGAAATTTTAATATAAAGATGGTATACATGCTATTTAACTTATTCTATTTTGTTTTTATGGCTCCAAGTCAACGCCAAGTAGCCCTGCTAGTATATTAAAAAGGAGATAATATAGTACGTTTAGTTTCCCGTCGATATGGATAAATAAATAGAAGATTTGTTGGTACTTATGCAGATTACGGACCGCGCTCAAATCTACCTTTTGTCGGACTATTCCGGCAGGTTACGTAAATCGCCGGAAGGTGCTAAAAGGCTTAGCCAATCATATCGCAACCAGACGACAACTTATGAAAATTGGATAAAGTTGATCGCAGCAACCGACAACTTATGAAAAAATGGTTACAGTCATCATGAATCTAATTAAGTTGGAACAGATGCTTCAGTCTCATGAAGCAATTATTGGCGTTTGTCAAAAACGGAAACTTATAGGTGAATTGAAAAGCTGCATGACATGTGCACATACATGCAAATGAAACTAAAAAAAGAGCTAAAGAACAAGTATACCTGGCGCTGCAAAAATGCCAAATGTAGGCATTGGATATCAATACGGAGTGGGACTTTTGTTTACCAGGTCATGATTGGATATTGCGCAAATAGTAAAAATTATATATATATATATATATATATATATGTGTGTGTGTGTGTGTGTGTGTGTGTGTGTGTGTGTGTGTGTGTGTGTGTGTGTGTGTGTAGGGGGTCCCACGAGATGGCAAGCGTCGAAAATTTACGGCGTGAGTGCGGCATTGGGTCATTGCACACCGTGAGAGACTGGAAGAATTTTCTTCGGGACGTCTGCGACGAACACTTCCAAAAAGAAATCCTCGGCGGGTCGGAGGCCCAGGGCATACGGTTGTGATTGATGAATTTCTTTTCAATCGGAGGAAGCATAACGTTGAGAGTGTCCTCCAACCGCTTTTGGTCTTCGAACGATAGGATCCCACAGAGAAAGAGGAATTCCTGGTGACAGTATCCAATAGGAAGGCCGAACCTCTGCTTCCCATAATAAAGGAATATGTCTTGCCAGGAGCCACGGTCATATCCGACTGCTGGAAGACGTACAGAAAAGTAGTCGAAGGGTTCAATCACTTGTCTTCAGTGCGAAGACCCAATTACAAAAGCTACAACTAATCACGTAGAGAAGATATGGAAGGAAGCCAAGAAATACAAAAAAGTGCGGTACAAGTAGACAACTCATCGACAGTTACCTGCTCGAATTTATGTGGAGAGAGAAATTCTGAACCAATCACTCTGTCTCCATATTAGCGCAGAATGCTGAATCGTACCCTGTCGAGCATCTACTTTCACTTCATCTACCCCTTATTATTATCATTAGCTGTCGTCTGCGCTTACGTCCGCAGAAAATCTGACCCTAACCCTAACAAAAAACAACCTAACCCTAACTCTAACCTAGTCGGTAGGGTGGAAAAGAAGTAGGCAAAAAAAAAGTAATAAAAAAGTGCTTGCTATCAGTTGTCATTACATTTTTTTCGTTAAAAATATAAATATTTATTCATGAAACTTACAATACGGTGAGGGTTTTTTTCTTCTTCTTGATTTGAATGTTTTACTTCTTAATTTTGAAAATCTACTAAAAAATACATATTTTTCTATTCATTTTCCATTGTATTTCCTTTGTAAAAAAAATCCATTGAAATTACCATACGATGGCTGCCTTCTTTATTTACATGTTATTCCCCTTACTTTGTAACGTTTGCTTGCATTTTCGCCCCAAAAAGATCACGAAGGTTTCGTTCGGCACCTTCCGGTAGTTTACGTAACCTACTGTAATATGTCGAAGAAAGTTCAGTTTTAGCACGGTCCTTAAACTGCATAAGTATCGATTTGTTTGAAAGTGTGTTCAACATTTTTCTTTTAATAGTTCTCTCACTATCACTCCCCCTCAATTGCCTCTTACTACCCTTTCCCGCGACCCCTCCACTTTTACTCCCCCATCTCTCTCTCTCTCTCTTTCTCTTTCTTTCTCTCTCTCTCTCTCTCTCTCTCTCTCTCTCTCTCTCTCTCTCTCTCTCTCTGACAACTGGTGCAATATAATGGAAAAAAGAAAGAAAGAAAACAAGAAGAAAAGAAAATCAAGAACGAAAATAAAACTGACTGACTGTTTGACCCAATTTTAACATTGTTTTTACTACAAGTAAGAAAGAAACAAATAATTGTTTATCCCCCATGTACTAGTGACTCGCGGGGGATGAATATTACAGTATGTTTACCATAACCTGGCGGAGTCACACTGAATACAATGACGTAATGTTTGTAAGTGTATCTTGTGAAGTTTCTTATTTTTAGTTGAACACTAGCAAACAGATTTACGATTTCCTTATATAACAGATGAAGAAAATGTGTTATTCTTTAATAATTTCAACGAAAAAGTTTTTTTGTATTCATTAAATTGTCTCCCATTTAAGGCAAGTACTCTAATACTCGTAAACTATTAAGATATCTGTTTATTTCGAAACCAGGAATGTCGTTTTTTTTTTAATTAATTTAACAATTGTACTCATTACTAGTGTCAGCCATGTTGTTTGCCTTTGTCTTAGATTGCAGCAGCACAAAAAGCTCTTCATTTTGATATGTGATTTCGTAGAGCTAATCTTCGGCGCTTTTCTAATTATGGGGATGAGGAAATGATCTTTAAAATAGTGAGCTTCCGACTAGTTTGAAAAGAACTCCGATTATTTCAGGGGTTTTTTTTTTAATTTATTATGGTGTCACGCTAAAAAGTGGGCATGGTCATATTTTTCACGATAACCTTCTGGTGACAAGATGACTGATGCCCGGCTAATCGGGACTAGATGACGCCCCGTCTGGAATAGAAGTCGATGTAACGAAGTTTATCTTTTCGAACTTGGGAATCTTCATGTCGAACTCAGGAACCTATATATAAATGTTCCCAGGTATTAAAAATTCAGCTGAAGGTCGGTGATACATCGGCTGAAACGTTTGTGAAAAAAAAAACAACCATGTTAGAATAGTGGTCCGAATAATACAAATAATACAAATTATCAATCCTTATCTAAAAAAATATTGAAACATAATTTTCACACACCACCAAACTGCATGACGAGTAAGAAGGAACCGTGCAATCATAGAGTGAAATATGACGCCGATTTTGTGAAACACTTCGATCGAGCAGTATAAACAAGAGATTATTTGAACTAAAACCAGAATAAGGAATAGCAGGAGGACAAACTGAATTTCACTCATGAGAAAATAAGCATTAGAAAATTTTAAAAAATAGACTTTGGTTTCAGTAATTTCTCTGGTCAAAACATTGATTCATCTAGAGCAGCGTTTCGCAACTTTTTTACCATTACCCTAACCCTAACACCATAACCCTAATCCTTACCCTAACCCTAACCCTACGTAACCCTTAAAATAAATTACATGTCTCAAAGAACCCTCAAACAAAAACTTATTTACATGAACGTTGGGATCTAGCATAACATAAGCAGATTGTTAGATATATCTAATTAAAATTAGTCTTACATATTTACGAAAATAAATAAGTCTTACTTAACTTTGTAATTTCGTTTTAATTTATATAAATTAATTATCAGAAATAAGTCGCATATAACCTCCGTCCGCTGAGTGGGTATTGACTAGTTAAAGCAGGTTCATACTAGCGCCGAACATACATCATTAATGATTGTTATATTTTTAATAACACAATACGTTAGATATGATGATATCTATATGACAGTATTACAATAAGCAAGAATATATTACGCGTTTAGTAATATTATAGATATAAAATTAAATAAAAAGTCAAAAGTGCATTAGCTTATCTCGCCTGTTCTTGTAGAACCCTTAAGGACTTCTTGCAGAACCTTAGGGTTCCGGAGAACCCTGATTGAGAAAGGCTAATTTAAAGAGAGAGAGGGGGGAGAGTGAAAGAGTAGAAGAGAGTAACAGAGATAGAAGGGGGGTGAAATAGTCGAAGAGAGTAACAGAGATAGAGAGAGGAGGAGAGTGAAAGAATAGAAGAGAGTAACAGAGATAGAAGGGGGGGGAGTGAAAGAATAGAAGAGAGTATCAGAGATAGAGAGAGGGGGAGAGTGAAATAGTCGAAAAGAGTAACAGAGACAGAGAGAGGGGGAGAGTGAAAGTGTAGAAGAGAGTAACAGAGATAGAGAGAGGGGGGGTGAAAGAGTAGAAGAGAGTAACAGAGATAGAGAGAGGGGGAGAGTGAAAGAGTAGAAAAGCGTAACAGAGATAGAGAGAGGGGGAGAGTGAAAGAGTAGAAGAGAGTAACAGAGACAGAGAGAGGGGGAGAGTGAAAGAGTAGAAGAGAGTAACAGAGAAAGAGAGAGGGGGAGAGTGAAAGAGTAGAAGAGAGTAACAGAGATAGAGAGAGGGGGAGAGTGAAAGAGTAGAAGAGAGTAACAGAGATAGAGAGAGGGGGAGAGTGAAAGAGTAGAAGAGAGTAACAGAGATAGAGAGAGGGGGAGAGTGAAAGAGTAGAAGAGAGTAACAGAGATAGAGAGAGGGGGAGAGTGAAAGAGTAGAAGAGAGTAACAGAGATAGAGAGAGGGGGAGAGTGAAAGAGTAGAAGAGAGTAACAGAGATAGAAAGAGAGGGAGAGTGAAAGAGTAGAAGAGAGTAACAGAGATAGAGAGAGGGGAGAGTGAAAGAGTAGAAGAGAGTAACAGAGATAGAGAGAGGGGGAGAGTGAAAGAGTAGAAGAGAGTAACAGAGATAGAGAAAGGGGGAGAGTGAAAGAGTAGAAGAGAGTAACAGAGATAGAGAAAGGGGGAGAGTGAAAGAGTAGAAGAGAGTAACAGAGATAAGGAGAGGGGGAGAGTGAAAGAGTAGAAGAGAGTAACAGAGATAGAGAGAGGGGGAGAGTGAAAGAGTAGAAGAGACTAACAGAAATAGAGAGAGGGGGAGAGTGAAAGAGTAGAAGAGAGTAACAGAGATAGAGAGAGGAGGAGAGTGAAAGTGTAGAAGAGAGTAACAGAGATAGAGTGAAAGGGGAGAGTGAAAGTGTAGAAGAGAGTAACAGAGATAGAGTGAGAGGGGAGAGTGAAAGAGTAGAATAGAGTAACAGAGATAGAGAGAGGGGGAGAGTGAAAGAGTAGAAGAGAGTAACAGAGATAGAGTGAGAGGGGGAGAGTGAAAGAGTAGAAGAGAGTAACAGAGATAGAGAGAGGGGGAGAGTGAAAGAGTAGAAGAGAGTAACATAGATAGAGAGAGAGGGAGAGTGAAAGCGTAGAAGAGAGTAACAGAGATAGAGAGAGGGGGAGAGTGAAAGAGTAGAAGAGCGTAACAGAGATAGAGAGAGGGGGAGAGTGAAAGTGTAGAAGAGAGTAACAGAGATAGAGAGAGGGGGAGAGTGAAAGAGTAGAAGAGAGTAACAGAGATAGAGAGAGGGGGAGAGTGAAAGAGTAGAAGAGAGTAACAGAGATAGAGAGAGGGGGAGAGTGAAAGAGTAGAAGAGAGTAACAGAGATAGAGAGAGGGGGAGAGTGAAAGAGTAGAAGAGAGTAACAGAGATAGAGAGAGGGGGAGAGTGAAAGAGTAGAAGAGAGTGACAGAGATAGAGAGAGGGGGGGATAAAGGTCGTAAAATCAGTCATGTTGTTAATCCTTGGGTGAGACACATCTTTAAATTTCCCTCTCCATTATCGCTGTAGCGATGACAAGCGAAGAAGAGCGAGATACTCATCAGATAATCAGCGATCGTCTATTCATATCGGTCTTGAATAAGACTGATGAAAAATGCATTTGAGGGTAAAATCGGGCGGTGTTATCAGGCAATTTCATCGCTGTCAACTTCGGAGACAATTCGCAGTGACAAGAACACAGTGTTTCGCCACTTGTCTTAGCCGCAATCTAATCAGCTTTCACCAATAATTGATGCAGATATCCAGAGTGGGAGGAGCCACGCAAAAGATTCGAAAGAAGAAGAAAAAAAACAAATAACGCTTTTTACAAACTTTCATTTTTACCTTAATTCTAATTATTTTATAAACATTTGAATTTCAATCTCTTTATCGAATGTATCTCTATATTAAATATTTTTTTAAATAACATATATTCTATCATATAATTATCTTTACAAAGAGGCAAATATTTTCTTATAAGAAATTAATTAAGAGAAAATACAATTGGGAATGTGCGAAATATAAAAAAAATACCAGGCAATGCTGGGTAGTAACAGTTAATATATAGTTTGAATTTACAAATACAAACTTAATATCCAACCATGGAATAACCCGCCTGCTCTTCTCTTTATTATTCGGACTACTAACCACACGATTTGGATTCCCTAAACCTTTGACTTATAAGTATAGTTTATGATAATAATTTATAATTATGATATTGATTCTTTTATTCCATGGGAGATTTTTTCTTGTATCTCTATGGTGGACTTATGATGAATTTTGGCTCAATTGCTGACTCATCTGTGTCTGCTATTCAAGTCAGTTGGTAACGTACGTAAAATTCAAGTATTTGGATGCTTGTCATTCTGAAATTTGATTTAAATGCTATTATGAATCTTTGAAAAAATTTATATTCCTAAGCTTTATTTATTATATATTAAATATTGAGCTTTCATACTCCTATAGACGATTTCTTCCTATACGAATTGTATTTTAACTACATAAAATTCGTAAATTCGTTTTATATTATTGGTATCCTCATATATATATATATTCCCGAAACAGTTTTTCATGGTAAACAACTGATGATCCCTTAAAATAGTGTTAGAATCTAACTAATATAATAACTGTGAAAAATAAATTGACTTACATGAGTGATTTTCCACTGGAAGACTTGAGACTATAAGTTGTTTTTTTTTGTTTTTTTGTTTTTTTTTATATAATTTTTTTTTTTATATAGTTTTAATGGTTGAGAAACTTCCGAGACTATATATATATATATATATATATATATATATATATATATATATATATATATATATAATATTTAATTATTATCTACATACGTATACGTTTTATCCGTGCGAAATCATCAGTATAAAGATAAGCATTCAAGCCGGTAACACGATTCGAACCCGAAACGATAGTTGGTTAATTACAACTCCAAATCTGACGCTCTAACCGATGAGGCCCGCATGAATAGTCATAAGAAATCATGCGAAATAAACTTATTTATGTCAGTAAGCGGACATTTTTGTAAGCGGCAGTCAGAGAGTGTTCTACATAAAGGAACGTTGCGTTATAGGCAAAGTTGACGACTGTCTTATCTCGCATTAAAGGGCCCAGCCAAACGGAGGCAACAAATAATTCTTAAATAATTAAGCTACGTAGAGGCTTTCGCGTTTAAGTAAATACTGAAAATCTATACATAATATATCACCTTATAATATTATACGTTTTTACCTGAAATAATAAAATCTATATTTATATAATTTATTATAAAATTATATATGTATATATATATATATATATAATTTTATTATTTCTGGTATACACGTATAATATTATGAGGTGATATATTGTGTATAGATTTTAAGTATTTACTTAAACAGCGTCCAATACATGAGTAGAGCTTAGTAGTAAAGTATTATGGCAATTAAGCTATACAGGGGCGTCCGCGTTTCATCCCCGCAGGTAATCGTTAGGGAATCGTCAGGATAAGTACACAGATATTGTGTTACTGTTTGTTTTTATATATCACGTGGTGTTTAGTCTAGCTAACTAACCAATCAGATTCGTTGTTATTTCTCTCCTACTCGTTTAGTTTTTTATTAGCCAATTGTTGAGATTCACTCAAGCAGAGCCCAGTTGACCTCTACTTGGCATCTAAATGTGGCACATCTCTTTTGTAAGTGTGTCAAGTAAAAGATTGACCGCATTTTAGCGCGTGAATGATTCGAATAATTTATTTTCTGTTTGTTTTGTTATTCATTGCTAGTTTAGATGTTTATTGACTTGTTTTGTTTTTTATGTGGGTGGTTATCCTAAAGTAAAGTTTATTCTATCCTTACAATTGATAGCTATTTCAGTTTCACAGTTTAGTAAGTTTGGGGATCTTTCAAATTTAATATTTCAAGCTTCTCGTTCAAACATAACTACACGGGTCGTCTAAATATCTACATGTACTGGTCTATCGTACTATTTTCCACTCAGTTATTCGCGAGCTTTCTTTGAGTTCACAGTAATGGTTCGCTAGTGATGTTTTGAATCAGCGTGTTTTGCTTTTGGATGTGGTTTTATGGTTGTTATACCTACGTTGTATTTTTTGTTATTAAGATTTTCTTTGGTAAATATTGTGGCTTAATAAACAATGCGTTTGGTTAGGCAGTTCTACAATTACAGTTTTTCTCTTCATTATTAACTTTTTTATTTCTATTTGGGTGGTTGCTATTAGAGTTGGATTTATTACTATTTTAGTGTTTATATTGTTCTTCCTACTGCTATTTTATTGTTGCTATATTTTATCATTTTTACACATTTTGTTTTTATCTATTTCTCCAATTGACTTGTTTAGTATTTTTTATTGTGTACTTTAATTATCTTTCCAAAGTTTTCGCAGCAACTCTATGACAGTTTTAAGTCAATTTTATTGAATATTTTTTGCAAGAGGCTAGTTACAGGAAAGTGTTTTCCGATCGATAATACACAGGGGTCACTCATATAAGTTAACACAACGTGGTGAAAACAGGTTCGTTTTAACTATTCATTTTCAAGAGCACATTTTCACACGTCTGTTACGACTCGCTCAAAACCGCTTTCTTCATTAAATATAAAAAATGTTCTCACTTTTTTTAATTAGATCACTCTCATGTGATTCGAACTCCTATCACTTCCATTT
>OY744515.1:15088803-15093803 GCA_963556195.1 Sepiola atlantica
TATGGTCTGTTTCTATGATACCATACTCACAGACATTACCTTCTTCCTTTTATGGAGGCGATCATCTCAGGTATTTTAGTTTATGCTCGTTCCCTTCCATGATTATCTTCTCCGTTTGAGAGGGGGGAGTAGTGTACTATCTGTTCTATTGGTATTATAGCATCCTCCCACGCATTAATTCTTCCGTTTTTTAGGCAAGCGTTCATCATGATACTATGCTCTCAATCATTACCCCCTCCTCCTTTGGCGGTCAGTGTAGTGTATTCAACATGATACCATCCTCCCAGGCTAGCAAAAATATGCGACCGGAGAGTGCATATAATTGCTACTTTAGTATAATAAAAGAAATTGATTTTCATTTAAAATCATAGTTAGAATAAACATTAGGAATACATAAGTAAAGCTACAGTTTAACACAGGAATGGGGTGGTAAGTTAATGCAATTAATGTTCGCATTTTGAAAATTGTAGTCTTTTCAATAGTTCCTAGGAAAGTTCAAATGGTTCAAAGAGCTTCAGAAATGTAAGTAAAAACTTATAGAAGGAACACAGAGGCGTTCATTCAATTTGCATATTTGGTGAGTTAAAACGTTATTTCAAAAAGACGTAAAACAAGCTATTTCAGGCGCATATGTATCTTTAGACACATATATAATATATAGTTATCCACAGATATATGTTCCATCATCTCTAAGACTCATCAGTGCAGCTATACCTAGTGAGATTCGAAACCGGGATCCGAGTGACTAACGTATAGGACCCTAAGTACTGATCCAATAACCTCCTGTTGAGAAATTGTATCGCATTATAAATAAGGTTATTTATTTATTTATTTATTTATTTATTTATATGTATATTTTTTTTATTAACGATAATCATCATTGAAAAGTATTAAATTTTGTCTTAGGAAAGAGCATTGCCTCAATGCTAAATGGGAATCAATATTTTTTTCTACTAGAAGGCTTCACCTATAAGGGAACTATATATATATATATATATATATATAAATTTGTAGGTTCTTATAAATATATATATATATATATATATATATATATATATATATATATATATATATATATATATATATGTATATATATATATATATATATATATATATATATATATTTAAGTATATTCTCTTGTCGTTATTTTTGACAAGACTTCTTGAACTTTTTCCTTCTTTCCATCTCCAGTTTGTGAGATAACATGTTTTCCTATTGTCATTAAGTTAACTATTGCTCTGATGATCAGAAAAGTTTAACTAAAGACTATATGTTTCTGGGGACTTTGCTTTGAAACGCGCGTAAGCAAAAATATTAAATTAGGAGAAAAAAAAAATGTTGTTTAGTGAAACGAAGAAGAAATATAGGTATTCGCTGAAATATGAAAATAAAGAAATTTAAACAATAAGTGAAAATTATGGTTTTGGATTGATTTTTCCTAAGGTCATTGAAATGCAACTATATATATATATATATCAAGGGAGGCGCGATAGCGCTCTATCCCTTAATAGACTTCAAAAACGACCTATGCTAGAAATCTAATTTCTTTGATCAGTCATAACTCAAAAAACAATAAACCAAATTAGTTAAAACTTTGCACAACATTTTAATCTGATAGGATCTATAAGTGTGTAGAATTTCAGCATCATTAGTCAAGGCAACCCAGAGATCCAGAAAGGTCAGGAGTGATTTTGTGTTATCCGTGTGTACGTACGTACGTACGTACGTGTGTGCCACCCTGTATCTCATCAACTATTTGATGGATTCAGCTGATTTTTGGCAGAGATAGAGGTTATAGGGTCTAGTTGATGGCATTTCAATTTCAGTTTACCATATACAATAGTTTTCCAGAAAATTAAAAAAAACCCTTAAAAATGACCATTGTCTTGAGGCATAGCCTTTACAAAAGTAGTGACATTCCATGAAAGATGCCAGTATACTGAAATCATATGCCCTTAATAGGGTTAAGATGAAAATTCATATACACTAAATGTACAAAAGCAAGGAAATTCACAAATTTTTACACTTTTATTGTCATTAAGGGTATGACAACATATGAACCAAACCATTTCATTATCACATCACTACAGTATAAATCTCTATGCATGCGTGGATGAAGTGTGTAAGGTGCGCTGAAGAAAATTTCCTACAAGTAAAATACATAGCCCTGTTGTGCTCGCATACCCTTAATGACAATAAAAGTGTAAATATTTGTGAATTTCCTTGCTTTTGTACATTTAGTGTATATGAATTTTCATCTTAACCCTATTAAGGTCATATGATTTCAGTATACTGGCATCTTTCATGGAATATATATATATATATATATATATATATATATATATATATATATATATATATATATATATATATATATTTGTATTTATCTACATAAGTATACATGAAGCCAGGGTAATGGTTTAGTTTATACTACTTACTACAGAGAACAGCCTATAATTATAAATATTTGTTTTTATCTACATATACGTTTCATAATTTCGTGAATCGTCAGTGTAGTGAAGATTATTTATATATATATATATATATATATATATATATATATATATATATATATATATATGTAAATATATATATATGTAAATATTGGTGTCAGCCGACACTAATTCATTCGTGTTTCGACGCTTGCTGCGTCTCATCAAGAGTATTTATGAGACGTAGTTAGCATCGAAACACGAATTAATTAGTGTCGGCTGACACCAATGTGTATTTCATTTAATAAAAGCTCTACTTTTTATTGAACACTTTTGAAAAAATATTGCTTTTATGTTATTTAGACTTAAATAATTTATATATATATATATATATATATATATATATATTAATATATATATATATATATTTGGCATTTTAACTTATTGTTTAGTATTATTCGACTTGGCTCAAGAAGGATAGATAAGATTATGATTGTTTTAGAACCGCGTAACTAAAAACAGTGCAGCACAATTATATCTAAGTGCGTAAAATAATGCTAAAACGGTATTTTCTGCATAAGGTTGGAACAGTGGAAAATTCTTAGAATTTTAGAGATTAGAATAAAGGCTGCGTGTTTAGATATTGTGCCACAGAACAGTAAGTCGCCAGAAACACATAGCAAGCCGATAAAACCTTTCTCTATTTTTGTTTCAACTTAGTTCACCCCAAACAAGGCAAGTTGTCACTGTAGACGTAAGAGGCTACTGAGAATTAGGGTGAAAGTTAAAGGGGTCATCCTAAATTGGGAGCTGTGCAGCGAGATGCTTGTTCATATTAGTTTTAAATTTCTGCATGTCGGTACAGTCGGGGAAACAGGGAACAGGGAGGGAGTTCTAAAGACCGGCAGCTCGGAAAAAGAAACTATCGGAATAGAAGGCTATCCGGCATCTGGGGACCTCCACAGTGAATGGATGGGATTTAGCTGATTGTCGGATTGGTCGAGTGTATTTATGTCGAGGAGGCACCAGAACAGCAAGTTAATCGGAACACATTCCATTGAAGTACTTGTACAACAAGCACAAGGATGCAATATTGCGGCGATGGGACAGGGACTGAAGCTTGGTGGATAGTGAGGGACCTATCAGATAAGGGACTCTTCTTTGGACTTTGAGAGAAAGAGAGAGAGAGAGAGAGAGAGAGAGAGAGAGAGCGGTTGTTCTTTGTAACAGTTGCTCGCCCACCGTTGGAGATATTAAATTATATTATATTATATTATTATGTATACTGTATACAGATAAATGAAAATAAAAACGAAAGCATTGCTAAACCTCAACGATTTTGCGTTCTCATTTTTAATAACTTTTACAACCGCAGGAGACGACTACAACCAGAAAAATAACAAAAAAACAGAGAGGTGACACTTTCTAATGAACTGAGTACACTTTCTAATGAACTGAGTACACTTTCTAATGAACTAAGTACACTTTCAAATGAACTAAGTACACTTTCTAATGAACTAAGTACACTTTCTAATGAACTAAGTACACTTTCTAATGAACTAAGTACAATTTCTAATGAACTAAGTACACTTTCTAATGAACTAAGTACAATTTCTAATGAACTAAGTACAATTTCTAATGAACTAAGTACACATTCTAATGAACTAAGTATACTTTCTAATGAACTAAGTACACTTTCTAATGAACTAAGTACACTTTCTAATGAACTAAGTATACTTTCTAATGAACTAAGTACACTTTCTAATGAACTAAGTATACTTTCTAATGAACTAAGTACACTTTTAATGAACTAAGTACACTTTCTAATGAACTAAGTATACTTTCTAATGAACTAAGTATACTTTCTAATGAACTAAGTACACTTTCTAATGAACTAAGTACACATTCTAATGAACTAAGTACACTTTCTAATGAACTAAGTACACATTCTAATGAACTAAGTACACTTTCTAATGAACTAAGTACACATTCTAATGAACTAAGTACACTTTCTAATGAACTAAGTACACTTTCTAATGAACTAAGTACACATTCTAATGAACTAAGTACACTTTCTAATGAACTAAGTGCACTTTCTAATGAACTAAGTACACTTTCTAATGAACTAAGTACACATTCTAATGAACTAAGTACACTTTCTAATGAACTAAGTACACTTTCTAATGAACTAAGTACACATTCTAATGAACTAAGTACTTTTACGTGCCAACAGTTTCTGTTGACGAGGAAGTCGACAGCCAATCGGTGGGGATCGAAGAATTCTCCACGCAATCTTACAAAAGTAGGATTGTCAGAAAAATACTTTTTTTCTTTACTAACCCTAACCACCGCTTATCAAGGCCTAAAGACAACTCGAGGATAAAACTCGAGGATAAGGGTCATTGAGTTTGTCAGGTGGACGGTGAGACAACACCGTTGGGGCGATGATTGTGACTGGTCAGAATTTGATTATTTAAGATTATTTAAGAGGACGGCGCAACAAGAATTTGTTTACAACGGACTTGAAAACGAGCATATTGTAGTCGGCTAGGAAGCAGCCCCGTGGT
>OY744515.1:15108803-15186303 GCA_963556195.1 Sepiola atlantica
TTTTCAATTTTTCTGATGGTCTTTGTTTTATCAACATCAAAACAATTAATAAATGTTCAACAGGTTTCACAGGTTTCACATTATACATTTCGAAACCAATTTAAAAAAATTAAAACTACTGGAAGTTATCTACATAAAAACACAACAACCTAAAATTAACAACATCACATATGAAACCAGTAATAACATTCTAAAATGCTTAACGTAATGCGATTTTGTTCTGTGATGCCATCCAGCGTTGCTGAATTTTAATCGTCAACCACTTCCTGGAACAATGCGAAAACGTTCTCTGTGCGTTTCCCCGCTGTTCTTTTTTAATTCTCTTCTTTTTCCAGCTTTTTCGTTCATTTGCTTTTGACACCTGAGGATGATTCGACGAAGAATCTAAAACGTTCGTGAAACCTCTGAAACCTGTGAAACATGGAACATTTATGATTTTTTTTATTTTAATACAGAAAAAAAACATCAGAAAAATTCAAAAAATAAAAAAGGTATAATTAACCGGGCGAATTCTGTAATGTTTAACAATGTTTGCATAAATGAGAAAATGCAGCCTAAATACACACACAATATATATATATATATATATATATATATATATATATATATATATATATATATATATATAATATCTGGTACCAAAAATCAGTACAACATCAGTACCATTGGTTTCAAGCTCAGAAGGCGTTAACCATCCGGCTCTCTTCAGCTTATGTTGTCACCTGATAAAGAAATGGGAACTCACGTATCACTCGTTTGGATACGTAATTAGCTTTGAAGTGTTAAATTAGAGTTGTTTAAAATGTTGTTTTAGGGAAAGAAATGTGAGATTAAATTGTTTAATAAAGTTCGAAAAAGGGGGGTAAAATATAACAGTAAAGATTTAAAATATTATAAATATTTTTAAAATTAAAAAACGTGATTCAATGTTTATTATTTGAAGGGTTAAGTTAGTATCGTCTAGAATGTGAGCTTAAGAATTAAATTTTTTTTAAAATTCAAAGATATCAAATTTAAATTCAAAATTTAAATTAAGACTTTAAATGTTTTATCGCTCAAAAATAAAATTGAAATTGAAATTGAAGACAATTCAAATCTCGTAAGCTGGTTATCAATCTAAGGTAATTAACATTTTGTATTCGAAATTTAACATTTATAACTAAGGTATGCATTAACATGCAAACTTATAATGGGGTGTCAATTTATTATGGAAATAATAATAACGATATATTGATTAAGCCTGATCTAAAGGTAAGAACAATATTTAGGTCGTGGGTTGATACTGTTAAGGAAATTTTTAAACCTTGCTGTTTTATTATCATAAAATGGGGTAATTTCCTCTTAATAACTGGAGAAAAAAATATTTATATATTTGTGGTATAATATACTGGTTTTAAGTTTTAGTATAGAGATGGGTCAATTAAAATATTTATGGGGGTGATAGTTAGGATGATTTTTCGGGGTAGAAGTATGTATTTTGTGGGACTATTTTGGGGTTATGTATTTGGCAGGGAAGGGGTTATTATTGGTAGTCTTTTATGTGTACCGGTAAGTCCAGTTTATAAGTAGTGCTTGTCTCCTCTGGATGGATTCTTTAAAAATTTCGTCCCTAACATTTAAACAGTTTGTATTTATATTTGATAATATGTGATATTTTTCTGCGTCACACAGAAGACATCTATTTATGGCTGAATATAAAGATGGTCTTTTCTTTATTACTTTCTATTTAATGGTAAAGGGTGTACCTTCATTTTTAAGTTGCATATTGCACATTGTTTTATGTTGGGATCGACATGGTATTAATGTGTATGCATAGATCCCTCACATCCGCATGCACATTTGTATATACCTATGTGCATACGCACACACACCTCTAAACACACATACATCTATATATACGTATATGTATTCACCGATGCAAACCCACTCACACATGTGTGCATATATGTGCTTCGTATAGCGTGTTCCCGTGTTTGTTGCGTTATGATTTGTTTAGTGCGAGTGTGAATTTGATTATAATGTTATGTCTTGTATTAAGAGGTAGGAATATTTTCTATGCGATATATTAGCATGCTTTTAAATTTACCTTGGCTCATAAAAAAATATATAAATATTCATCAGTTTAAAACGAATCGGAATCGGAATCGGTAATTGTATCGGTATCGGAAAATCATTGGAATAGTTCCATTACTACTAAATATAAATATCTGCGAAACTCCAAGAGCTGAGTTTCAAAAATATTAGTGTTTCAATTGTTGTAGTAGTTCTTTATTTGAGGCTAAAATTTGTGATGAAAATATCCAAAGATTTAGAAGTTATTTAACAAAGCCTATTACAAGTTTTCCGTTCACTTCAATTCCGTTCTTTTTTTTTAGGGGGGGGGGTATTTTGTATGAACATAAATATCTTAAAAACTTCAACTCTGTCGATTGTTGTTATACTCATATATATATATATATATATATATATATATATATATATATATATATATATATATATGGAGAGAAAGAGAGAGACAGAGAAGAGACGATTGGATTCTTGGTAAATCATTCGAGTTGCAGGTGCGTGTTCATCATTAATAGATGTTGTTGCACGCATAATGTCCACATGTATGCGTGTGACATACTGTTTGGTTTTGCGGTAGGTTTATGAGTGTGCGCGTCCGTGTGTGTGCGCGTCCGTGTGTGTGCGCGTCCGTGTGTGTGCGCGTCCGTGTGTGTGCGCGTCCGTGTGTTGCGCGCGCACGCGCGTGTGTGCGTGTGTGTATATACAATCCTGTGTGACGCTTAATCAATAAGTCTAATCTCATTATAGCAGGAATAAATCATGGCCGAATCTGACGGCGGATAGAAATAATGGAGGAAAAGGGTGGCAAAAATATGGTGGATGTAAAAGTTAGTGAGAGCGTAAATAGATTGATTCTGGACTAAACGAGTATGTCGGGTGGAGGGGGAGGGGGGAGACGTGAATAGGGAGATTGTATTGGTGAACGGGTCGAAGGAAGAGGAACACATTGAGAAGTAAGATGGAAGGAAAATTAAATATAAAAGAACAATAAAACTGAAGAAAAACAACAACAACAACACCAACAACAAAAACAACAACAACAACAGCAACATATTGTCTTGTGAATGGAAAAATTTGATGACAAATGAAAAAGGAAAGAATTTTAAATAAAAAATGTATTTCTTTAAGCGAATAACTTTTAAGTTTGTTTTCAGATAATAATCTATTCCTACTCGAGATCTGGTATTTCTCTCCCTGAACCCGAATATATTCTATTATTACTCAATTCAGGTGGAATAATGTAGTATCTGTTCTGTTCTAGTGATACCATCCTCCCAGGCATTACCTCTTCCTTTTTATTGAGGTAGTAGTAGTAGTATAGTATCTGATCTATTGTCATAAGACCATCACTCCAAGCATTACCTCTTTCTTTTGGGAAGCAGTGTAATATCTGTATTGCTGGGAGGTGACGACGGCTAAATGGTTAACGACACGAACTGACAACCTGGGTGTTCCAAGTTCGAATCCAGTTCCTTCCACAGAAACATTTTTACTTAGGATGTTGGAAACCTTCACGTGGTCCATCCTGTAAGTACCCGATGTCTTTCTAGAAATGCTTCTAACTAGAAATATATCGAGGAAACCAATGCCAACAATAGAATTATCTGATTCATACAATAGACACTTTGCGAGTTGTTACTATTCGTTTTTGAACCCGCCTGTTTTTACTTTTTATGTTTCGTATAAATATAGTCGAGCATTTCAATAGGATTGCACACGAAAACATTCTGAGATTGTTATGACCGTGTAGGTAGGTCTGTACACCGTAATAGAACAATTAGCAAGTTTTGTACACCGTAGTACAACAACTAACAAGTTTTGTACATCGTAGTACAACAACTAACAAGTTTTGTACACAGTAGTACAACAACTATCAAGTTTTGTACACCGTAGTACAACAACTAATAAGTTTTGTACACGGTAGTACAACAACTAACAAGTTTTGTACACAGTAGTACAACAACTATCAAGTTTTGTACACCGTAGTACAACAACTAACAAGTTTTGTACACAATAGTACAACAACTAACAAGTTTTGTACACAATAGTACAACAACTAACAAGTTTTGTACACAGTAGTACAACAACTAACAAGTGTTGTACACAGTAGTACAACAACTAATAAGTTTTGTACACAGTAGTACAACAACTAATAAGTTTTGTACACAATAGTACAACAACTAACAAGTTTTGTACACAATAGTACAACAACTAACAAGTTTTGTACACAGTAGTACAACAACTAACAAGTTTTGTACACCGTAATACAACAACTAACAAGTTTTGTACACAGTAGTACAACAACTAATAAGTTTTGTACACGGTAGTACAACAACTAACAAGTTTTGTACACAGTAGTACAACAACTAACAAGTTTTGTACACCGTAATACAACAACTAACAAGTTTTGTACACCGTAATACAACAACTAACAAGTTTTGTACACCGTAATACAACAACTAACAAGTTTTGTACACCGTAATACAACAACTAACAAGTTTTGTACACAGTAGTACAACAACTAATAAGTTTTGTACACGGTAGTACAACAACTAACAAGTTTTGTACACAGTAGTACAACAACTAACAAGTTTTGTACACCGTAATACAACAACTAACAAGTTTTGTACACCGTAATACAACAACTAACAAGTTTTGTACACCGTAATACAACAACTAACAAGTTTTGTACACAGTAGTACAACAACTAACAAGTTTTGTACACCGTAATACAACAACTAAAAAGTATTGTACACAGTAGTACAACAACTAAAAAGTATTGTACACAGTAGTACAACAACTAACAAGTTTTGTACACAGTAGTACAACAACTAACAAGTACATACATTTGTAAAACGCGTCCCGGTCAATAGAGAATACGCATTTATAGTAAGAATTCTAACTTGAAAGATATCGGAGAAACCAATGCTAACAATAGAATCATCTGATTAATACGAAATGAATGCATGAATCTGTATTGCTGTCATGCTCTCCTCATTCGGGGAGGGGTAGTATAGTATATGCTTGTTCGTCATGATACCATCATTCCAGGTATTACCTCCTTCTTTAGGTGCCAGTGTAGTATATGTTCGTTCGTCATATATACTAGCAAAACTATGCGACCAATGATGATGATGATGATGATGATGATGATGATGATGATGATGATGATGATTTCAGAAATCCCACCATAAGACACCACCCCAAAACACAGGAACACGTGTGTTAACGTCAGACCCGACTGCTGCCACACAAAGTGGCCATGAACAGTCAAGGTAGATGGAAAGACTGGCGAGAGAGAGAGAGTACCAACCAGATCCCCTAATGGAAAAGTGCAGAAAGTACTATCACTTTGAGGAGGCTTATAGCCACTCAAATTCCAGAGAATGCCAACGATCGTTGTAAACGAGAAATGAATGGTAGACGGTTGTTGCGATAAGACAAAATTATTTGCAACGGTTATCGAGAAAGGCGGAAAGTGTTGGAAATTTGGGGAGACTTGCTATCACTCAGACTCTAGGGAACACCTGTTGTTATCCCTGCGTATATGTTTGATCATTCTGACAATCGTACAAACTTCCAAATAAACATTTATTAAAGCGGTGCAATAGATTTTTACCATTTTTGTTGCAGCGAGAATGTATGACTCCAATAAGAATTTACCTGAAAAATAACTTCATAGAAAGTAAATAGTATTTTTTTTAGAATGATAATCAGCATAAGTGTAAGGAATGAAAGCAGACAATAAAGAAACACATTAGGAAAATCTAAACAAAAATTAGGTATTATAGATGCTAGCAGGGATACCCGACGTTGCCCAGGCACATATATAGCAAAATAAAAGAGTTAAAAATGTGCAATATCTCCCTTACTAATCCTTCTGTCGGTCTCACCCTCTTTCTCTCTCACACACACACACTCTTTCTTTTGTCCTCTCTCAGTCTCTTCCTCTAACTGTACTCTCTCTCTTTCCCTCTTCCCACGCCATCTCTATGTCACTCTCTCTTTCTCTCTCTTTCTCTCTCTTTCTCTATCTCTCTTTACCTCTTGATTCTCTCTCTCTCTCTTTCTATTTCTTTCTCTCTCTCTCCCTCTTCCCACTCCATCTCTATGTCACTCTCTTTTTCTCTTTCTCTGTCTCTCTCTCTCTCTCTTTACCTCTTGACTTCTCTCTCTCTCTCTCTCTCTATTTCTTTCTCTCTCTTTCTCTCTTCAAACTCCATCTCTCTCTCCCTCTTCCCACTCCATCTCTATGTCACTCTCTCTTTCTCTTTCTCTCTCTCTCTCTCTCTCTCTCTCTCTCTTAACCTCTTGACTTCTCTCTCTCTCTCTCTCTCTCTCTATTTCTTTCTCTCTCTCTTTCTCTCTTCCAACTCCATCTCTCTCTCCCTCTTCCCACTCCATCTCTCTCTCTCTCTCTCTCTCTCTCTCTCTCTCTCAAATATATTTTTCTGACTCTCGCCATGCATAATTTGATATTTGGTGACACCAGGTAATGATATTGACGGTAGTTTTCTTTTTACAGTAATCAACTCGGGATCAAATGGAATTCGACGATCTACATTTTGTACGTGTATCTTTTAGTCCCAGCACCAGGGAAGGTCAACTCATACATGTGAAGTGGCAATTTGTGACCTTTTACGTTAAGTTTCAAACAAAACAAAAAAACAGAATTACTCATGGTAGTGTATTTTGCTGGTAAGAAGAGACACAAGCCCGAAATTCTGCGAAAACTTAAGATCGATCGAACCAAATTGGGTATAGATTATTCTGGGTGGGTTAGGGTTAGGGTTAGAGTGCATTGTTTGCGACATGATTAAAATAGAATAAAGTGCTAAAAATAGGATTTATACATTTTTGCATCTTTTAAGGCATTTTATAGACCAGATTAAGGTATACACACGATTTATCTGAACTCATTAGTAAAAACAAAAGTTACGATCATTGTTAAATTGATTGTAAAAACAGATTGGGATTTTTTTATATTTACCTGTGAAAAGGTTTCATGTTTCCTTTGTGATTTTCGTACAAGTCATCTTATTACTTATAATTATATATTATAGAAAGGAAAATCGTCGTTTTTGCTTGTTTATATGTCTATTCGGACAGAAACTACCAAAGATGAACTTACGAACCTTACACATTCTGATTTAGAATCACCTCAATAAGGATATAGTAAAATTCAATTATTTCACCTGAACCGAATAAAATTTGAAAATTATACAAATAAAAACAATAAGAATAAAAATGGTAATTTAAGGGATTATGGATGGGAGTAGGAGTAAATTCATACATGAGGGGTATTTACTCATTCCCGGACAACGCCAGTGTGACTTCTAGTATATTATAAAACGTAATCTTATTTTTCTGGGAGTGGCCATTTGCGAAGTGGCTACCGGCACGGAACTGACGACATGACTTGTCCTATTCGAATTTTCTTGGACCCATAGCACCATTTTAAATATGGATGCTTGCAACCTTCACGTGGCTCTTTTTGTGGGTACTTTATTCTAACAAAATGAACATTTCCCACGGTGATTCATACGAATTACATTTTACGGCTGAAACGTTGTGAATATAACAACGAAGATGCGAATGGTAGTTCGAATTCTTCAAATAATATATTCTATTGTTTATGCGGATTGTTTCATCTTTTACCCGTATCTTTCTGTGTCGGTGGTCCGTTCGGATCGGACGGGTGGGCGGGTGGTCGGGCACGCGGGGGGGGGGGGGATCTTCTCTTAATAATTTTACTTATCTACTTATCCATTATATATTTTTCGGTTCTAGTTTCTTTGTCTTTTATAGAATGTAGCCAATATCTTTTGTTTCGTTGTCATCTCTCTCTCTCTCTCTCTCTCTCTATCTATCTATCTATCTATCTTTCTATCTCTCTCTCTCTATCTCTCTCTCTCTCTCTATCTATCTATCTATCTATCTATCTCTCTCTCTCTCTCTCTCTATCTCTATCTCTCTCTCTATCTATCTATCTATCTCTATCTCTCTTTCTTTCTTTTACTTTCGCTCATACGCATACACTCTCCGCTTTCATAGACACATGACGCACACGCACACAATCCTAGAGGACGCGGGTGCAAGATTATCACTGACATTCTCACCCTCAGATTATTCCGATAATATACGACCAGAGAGATTGCTTAGAAAGATTGGCTTCCTGCGAAACCAGGAGATTCGCTAATGTGTTTTTCCTTTTTGTTTTTGTATGCAATTAGATGGTATTAGACTTTTGAAGTAATAAAAATGTCATCATTGATCCCGTAATTGATGAAAAAAGCTGAGGGCTGCTAACAAGTTTGCTCGGGAGTAATTTTAATGCCAGTTTATTTCAAGTTGGTTAGTCTGCTCTCCTGTATGGAGGAGATATTATTCTGCTGGACGGGCAGCTGTTACATGAATGACGCGCCAACTTAAAGACAGGACGTATTAATTCAAGCAGTTGAGATATAAGTGTGTCCATGTGTAGAGAAAAACTGACCGAGTCAAAATATTTCAAATCATTTCTTCTTTTATATAAATGACACTAGCAGGAAGACCCGGTGTTGCCCGGAATTGAATGAAGAACACTATGCCCTTTTGTTCACAGCCCATATCACCGTACTATTTATCACCTTTTAAATTTTGAGTCGTTATATTTTTTAATATTCAATTTTAGGATGTACTCAGCATTGATTAGATGGAAAGAATTTTTACCAAATGACATTAATCGAAATAAATTTCGGTCAATTTATAGTATTAGCAAGGAGCCTGTGCACTTCTGCTCCAAGCCCTGAATCCCTTATTAGTATTTATATTATTATTTTTTTAATTTTGATAATGTTTAAGTTATAAATACAATAATGCCAACTCCCGTATTTCCTTTTTATGAGTATCAACAGTAAACGCTAATCTCACGATAATTTTGTACTCTCTTTCATCAAAATAAAATATACTTATCCAAGTATCCTAGTTAATGTACTTTAACAATAGATATGGTTATGGAGTGGGTTTTTATTCCTTGCTTTTACAAAACTCTCGGGGGAAACCGTAAACAAACAGACAGAAAGGAAGTTCAACTTAATATATATATATATATATATATATATATATATATATATATATATATATATATATATATATATATATATATATATAAGTCAGCCGGATTTTCAAAGTCAGACCTATGTAACATTGCATCTGACACATCGATAATCCATTCTGCTTAGCCTTTCATTCTGTGTTCTTTAGATAAAAGACACAAAATTCCAATGAATTTCATCGATTACATATTCTAGCCGACCCGATCATTCTTTCGGTAACAGAAAATTACAGAGATTCAATGTTTTATTTTATTGTATACTTAACAGCTATGAATATCCAATGAAAACGCAAATTGAAAGTTCTTAAATGGCGTCTACATTCGTTTGTTTGTATTCCTTCATATCTATTACTTCATTCCCATTACGAGTATGTTTTACTAATTATATGCAAACGTTTATTACATATAAGCTTATCTATTCGAAATTGCCTTACTATTCTATGCTAGAATTAGTACAAACGTAGCCACATAATTACGAGGAAATAATAGACAGACGCGACAAGTCATCATCACGATGCTTATACAGTGAAATATTTATTCTTCTTTTACATTTGCTACCGTTTTATTTTTTCTCGCTCACAATTAGAGGATCATTTCATCATTAGTTCAATGTTTAACGAGATATTCCGCATTTCCAAAAACCGGTTGGGCTCCCGTTACATTGACGTGACCGAACTAAACCGGAAATTATTCTGGCATTCAAAATAATAAAATAAAAATCCGCTATCTGTATGAAAAACCTTACTGATTGCGATGTGTTTGTGCTGATGTCTATATATTGAAAGAATTATTTTTCTTTTATATTCCTGGGTGTTTTTTTTTTATCTTTGCTTTAGCGAAATTCGAGGATCATTTCGACATCTTCAAACTGTCGTTTGGAAGTGAATTTACCGTCAATCATACAATAATGCAATAAATGCGTAAACAAATGTTAACAAATTAAGATTCAAATCCATTCATTAATCGTGTTTTCCCGCGGTTTTGCTGCTTTCATACTGTCGCTTCGAAACTTCATATTCTACACTTTCCGTCCGATACGTAGATTAAAACTACATTTCTACATAACTAAATCATTGATACTTTTATTATAACCCTTGCTTCTCCGCCACTATCACTCACCTCTTGTGTGCGTCTTTGGTTAAATAAGAACCTAGACCCCATGGGCTGAATATCTTTTCGCATTTGATGGTGTAGTCAGTAGCGTGGTGGGAGGTTGATGGCTGTAGGGGCCAATCACTGATTTGGCGCCCCCCCCCCCTCCCGGATATGAGCGACGAAGTCGCGAAAAAATGCAGCTGGGGGTCTTGGGGCGCTGGAAGCTCCTCAGCGGGGTACGGGGCGGAGCCCCGGTAAATTTTGCCATTTTAAGGCCTCCAGATGCCACCGTTGATGCATTTTTTAGCACTAAAATGCATTACTTTATGTTAAAGAATTGCCTTTCTCTCGAGTTGCTGCCGTTTTTGAGCGCCACTTTTTCTCTTCCTCTTTGGTCCCATGCCATTCTCTGAAATGGAACAAAATTGTGTTTATTAAGGTCTTTATTTTAAATTTTCTTGGGTTTCCTACAAAGGGTGCGCCCCCTAAAACCCCATTTTGGCGCCCCCCCCCCCCCCCATCCCCCCAGAAACCTGCCACCACGCTACTGGGTGTAGTCTCAACTCTCGCGGCAGGCCATCAGACGTTTCAATAATATGAAGCTGTGCGAAGACATCGGGTGTTTGCTGTGCCATGTCAGCTTATGGAAGGTGGTTTGTGTCGTTGCAGAGTTTCGATTTGCTGACCCCTGCTTTGTGGTATATCACTATGTATGGGTTGTTTTCGAGTATATTCATGAGATATCGTTTGTTCTCATCTTGTTTATATTGCAGCGTATCTTTCGCCGACGAGATCGTGTCCGTGTCTTCTTCGGTTGAAATTTCCCACCTATATATCCAAGTGTACAACTTGAGTTGTTTGCCGTTCGTAAGTTCGTCTTACAAGATGGTAGAGTTTAATCTATCGGCCTCTTCTTTCTGTGTGACGTCTGCGAAAGAGGTGCTGTGGTCGTCGGGGGTATTGGCGACTTGAGATATGCTGCCTTGAGCTGTCATCATGGAGAGACGATTTCTGTTTATAGAACTGCTGTTTTGTCGGACTATTTATAATAACGGTTTATTGTTGCTTTGTTTTTGTTTTTTAACTTGCTTTCTTTTTCTACTACGAACGATGGCGGTTAGTCAATTTGTAACCTGTCAGATGACGATTACGCGTTATTACTTATCTCTTTATGAAACGCCCATCACATTCCAACTTGACCACATACATTTCATGTTGAAGTATAATATTTCGGTCGTCCCATTCGGGCTTATGAGTTGCGGTACGTGGGTCAACCCCATTTTTAGAGCGTCTTCTGCCGTGTATTGAACATGTTTATCACCGTTCTGTTTGCGGTACGTGTGTCAACCCCATTTTTAGAGCGTCTTCTGACGTGTATTGAACATGTTTATCACCGTTCTGTTTGCGGTACGTGTGTCAACCCCATTTTTAGAGCGTCTTCTGCCGTGTATTGAACATGTTTATCACCGTTCTGTTTGCGGTACGTGTGTCAACCCCATTTTTAGAGCGTCTTCTGCCGTGTATTGAACATGTTTATAACCGTTCTGTTTGCGGTACGTGTGTCAACCCCATTTTTAGAGCGTCTTCTGCCGTGTATTGAACATGTTTATCACCGTTCTGTTTGCGGTACGTGGGGCAATCCCATTTTTAGAGCGTCTTCTGACGTGCATTAGACATGTTTATCACCGTTCTGTTTGCGGTACGTGGGGCAATCCCATTTTTAGAGCGTCTTCTGACGTGCATTGAACATGTTTATCACCGTTCTGTTTGCGGTACGTGTGTCAACCCCATTTTTAGAGCGTCTTCTGCCGTGTATTGAACATGTTTATCACCGTTCTGTTTGCGGTACGTGTGTCAACCCCATTTTTAGAGCGTCTTCTGCCGTGTATTGAACATGTTTATCACCGTTCTGTTTGCGGTACGTGTGTCAACCCCATTTTTAGAGCGTCTTCTGCCGTGTATTGAACATGTTTATCACCGTTCTGTTTGCGGTACGTGGGGCAATCCCATTTTTAGAGCGTCTTCTGACGTGCATTGAACATGTTTATCACCGTTCTGTTTGCGGTACGTGTGTCAACCCCATTTTTAGAGCGTCTTCTGACGTGCATTGAACATGTTTATCACCGTTCTGTTTGCGGTACGTGTGTCAATTCCATTTTTAGAGCGTCTTCTGCCGTGTATTGAACATGTTTATCACCGTTCTGTTTGCGGTACGTGGGGCAATCCCATTTTTAGAGCGTCTTCTGACGTGCATTGAACATGTTTATCACCGTTCTGTTTGCGGTACGTGGGGCAATCCCATTTTTAGAGCGTCTTCTGACGTGCATTGAACATGTTTATCACCGTTCTGTTTGCGGTACGTGTGTCAATTCCATTTTTAGAGCGTCTTCTGACGTGCATTAGACATGTTTATCACCGTTCTGTTTGCGGTACGTGGGGCAATCCCATTTTTAGAGCGTCTTCTGACGTGCATTGAACATGTTTATCACCGTTCTGTTTGCGGTACGTGGGGCAATCCCATTTTTAGAGCGTCTTCTGACGTGCATTGAACATGTTTATCACCGTTCTGTTTGCGGTACGTGTGTCAATTCCATTTTTAGAGCGTCTTCTGCCGTGTATTGAACATGTTTATCACCGTTCTGTTTGCGGTACGTGGGGCAATCCCATTTTTAGAGCGTCTTCTGACGTGCATTGAACATGTTTATCACCGTTCTGTTTGCGGTACGTGGGGCAATCCCATTTTTAGAGCGTCTTCTGACGTGCATTGAACATGTTTATCACCGTTCTGTTTGCGGTACGTGTGTCAATTCCATTTTTAGAGCGTCTTCTGCCGTGTATTGAACATGTTTATCACCGTTCTGTTTGCGGTACGTGGGGCAATCCCATTTTTAGAGCGTCTTCTGACGTGCATTGAACATGTTTATCACCGTTCTGTTTGCGGTACGTGGGGCAATCCCATTTTTAGAGCGTCTTCTGACGTGCATTGAACATGTTTATCACCGTTCTGTTTGCGGTACGTGTGTCAATTCTATTTTTAGAGCGTCTTCTGCCGTGTATTGAACATGTTTATCACCGTTCTGTTTGCGGTACGTGGGGCAATCCCATTTTTAGAGCGTCTTCTGACGTGCATTGAACATGTTTATCACCGTTCTGTTTGCGGTACGTGGGGCAATCCCATTTTTAGAGCGTCTTCTGACGTGCATTGAACATGTTTATCACCGTTCTGTTTGCGGTACGTGTGTCAATTCCATTTTTAGAGCGTCTTCTGCCGTGTATTGAACATGTTTATCACCGTTCTGTTTGCGGTACGTGGGGCAATCCCATTTTTAGAGCGTCTTCTGACGTGCATTGAACATGTTTATCACCGTTCTGTTTGCCAACGTGAAAATCCTGTTACTTTGCTCCAACCGTTATTTTATTTTGGCAAACGTGTTAGATTGTAACGCTCTTTGGTTATCAAATGCTATGGCAGACACTGCATATGTCTAATCTAATAATAAAGCCGTTATAATATATCTATATAAATAAATATATGCACAGACATGTTCCTGCGAAGAACAGATATTTTTAATCTAATCTAATAATAAATCCATTATTTCTTCGTTACAGTAAGTTAGTAATCTTTTGACCTGCAACCACGTTTGACCTTCAATTATTTTTTCACCGTAATGGCGGCATCTTTATCTACTACTGCCTGTCAACTGTTATTATACGAATTATTCCATCTTGAATATATCTTTGTTTAAGCAAAGGTAGGTCGTTTATATAATACTAAGCACTATCGTCTTCATGTCTCTGGTACGGTGGTGGCTAATTGAAAATTGTAATATCATATACCCACCACATGTCAGAGACAGGAAGAAAGCAATTTTTTTTTCTAAATATATACACTTTCATATGGGGGTATCACACTGGTGAAATGGAACAATATTTCCCTCTTAGCATTTAGGTAAATGCTTACCCGGTAAAAGATATTTGAATACGTTCAATTATGAATATCACAAAAGCAGAAACAATAAGATAAATAAATGATAACATCTATCTATTTATCTATTTATCTATCTAGAGAGAGAGGGGGAGAGAGAGAGACGGATAAAGGCGTTCAGTAACATATGACAGTCTTCTGGAGGTTGAAGTTTCAATCCTCATTACAGTTAATAAGTATGAAATTAAAATTAAAATTACTTAACACTTTCACCCAGTCGTGTTACAGATAGCAGATTTACTATTTAAGGTGTTTTTTTCATCAGACTAGTATTTTAATCAACTCGGATATGGATATGCGTACTACGGTTCGGCCGATATAGCATCCAACCTTCTTTATATGTCTGTTCATTTAATGTCTATGTTTATAATTAAGGGGTTGATTGTTAAATTCATAGCGTAACATGCAGCTATAGTGCTACCACACGTGGAATTCGCATCATCTGTGTAAAACCCTTACCTGGCTCAGAACATTGACCGCCTTGAAACTTTTCAGAGACGTGTAACCAAGCGAATACTCGCCAGTGAACGACTTGCTTCTCTGAGCTTGGATTCACTGAAACTTCGACATCTAGCAACTGACTTGGTAAACACACCCAAAAAGATTAACCATCTCGCCAAGAACAACAACTGGGGACTACTTTTTTTATCTCCATGTGTGTACATGGCTAAAGAGTCAGAAAACTCAAGAGGATGGAATCTATTTATGCAATCAAATGTCGTTTCTCTTATATTTTGCTTTCGCATAAACTCGCACAAATAGCTGTTCACCATTCCGCGTGTCATTTATTCTGCTTTTTGTATGGCATGAAATATGGGTTTCATATATCTTAACGCGAACACCTGTACTCTAACTCTAACCTATACTCTAACCCTAACCCTAACCCTAACCCTAACCAAAGCATTTTATACGGCGAGAAATGGTCATGTGTGTGTGCGCGCACTGCGCATTGCTTGTGTGGCTGTTTTGTTATTGTTTCTGTTTGTTTTGTTTTTTCGGAACTCATTTTTTCCATTAATGTCGGCGCTCTTATACACAACATCCAAAAGTTTTTAATAATATTGGCCGATTCCGTGATTATGATATAAAGAAAGAATTATACGAATAGTGTTTCGGGTGAGATTTTTCATAGAATCTGAACTTACTGGAAGTTATATCGAACAGTGTTAAAGAAAGGGAAGTTTAAAAAAAAAAAACAGCTAAATGGAGAAAAGCTATCTCCATTGGCCAGTGTTTGTTTTCATCCGGATAAACTGGCACATGACTTGACATCTCAAGACTTTTAAAGGTTTAAGTCACACAGAATTAAAAGATATGGAAAGGAAGTCTGTTCTGCTACAAGAGAAATGAGATCACTCATTGCTAAGTCTGCACAACATATGTGTGCTATATTTTTTGTTTTTATGCGCACCCATATTCATATATGTGATTAAAAAAAACAATCTAATATCAGCATGTTATTTTTTAGCTTGCACGTAAGAGCGACAGTCCCTTCTCTCTCTCTCTCTCTCTCTCTCTCTCTCTCTCTCTCTCTGTGTGTGTATGTGTGTGTGTGTGTGTGTGTGTGTGTGTGTGTGGTATCTTATCAGTGCACGTGTATACATGAACGCGTGGACATGTGTACACATTTTGTGCGTCTAAGATGTGTACGTAGGCGTAAGACGGCAAATAATTCCTGAAGCGTATTGTATTTTGAACACCACATTGTGTCACTGTGTCAGCAGGGGGGAGAGGGCGAGTTAGATAATTAAATAGAATAAGTGAATTAACTGAGCAACACGCACAGAAAAAAACTATAAAAACAGAAGATTAGAATAATTGAATGCGAGAAAAGTACAAAAAGAGAGAGAGCGCGAAAAAAAAAAGGGATCCCAAATCCGAACATGCCGGACATGTGAGCCGTGAAGTGTTCTGTCATTGAGACAAGCAATTGGAGATTACAATTGTCAATCGGGTGACTTGTGCATTATCGGCTGAAATATGGAGAGCCACAAAAGCGCCATGATTGACAACTTTGTGCCGTTCTATAGTCATATCAGACAATGGGCAAAAAACTTTTGAAACAACAAAATAGTTCAAATCTCCATATTAATAAAATTGTGTGAAAACTTCTCGTATGTGTTTCTCGCCTCTACGTCACTTACACATTATTATTTTTTTTACTAGTAATCGTTTATTTATTTAAATAAAAATGCAATAGAGTAAAGTGTTAAAATGATTTTTTTAATCTATTCAAAAAAATATATTTTAATTACGAAATTTAATCTATCAGAATGGATTTCCGTTTCTCTGTAAATACGCCAGCTATTTTTATATATTATTAAACAAGAATCAATTGTGACCCTTAGAAATTTGAGAGGCATTTGTAAGGCATGTAAACTGCCGAATAGAAGGCCATTTTGGCTTAATTCTTAGCATGTAATTAAAAGATTAAAAGTTTTGGAAGTTATTTACTTCCACCTTTATAAATAGAAATTAAAATACAATTCCCTTAACAACAATTAGTTATAGTTTTGTTCCAATTAATAATTTAATGATCCAATCATGTTGTAATAATTAGAGTTGACTTTCAAATTCCTTCTTTGTAAGAAATACTAATAATTTGGTAACAATTTTAAGTTTTTGATCGAGTTTTTTTTAATTTCTTTTTCTACTAATTGATTTTGATCAAAATTAGAATAAGGATTCTAGACATAGAGGTTAGTAGCATTATATCTTGCTTTTAATCTTCGTAAGGAGACATAAACGTTGTACATGACTTTTCTGTTTGGGGAATTCATTTTATTATTAGCTAGCAGAATATCTCTCGCCGAAAGGATATTCTACGAGACTCGTTTCTTATAAAAATAGACAAATATAAAATACACACTTGAATTGTCAAGTGTTTATTTTATATTTGTCTATCTTAACTTAGATAATTATTTGGTTTTGTGGTTAGAAAAATCACGCATTGGTTGGTTTGCAACTAGTCATAGTGTTTGGGGGGGTCGTGTGTCATAGATTGTGAAGGAGGGGCACAAAGGTGTATAACATTGACAACGTTTGTACGAGTATTGATTTACTCCTCTCCAGGAGTAAGGCACAAGGCCAGTTTTTATCACACCCCCACAAGTAAGATGTGACCCAAGGTCTGTTCGGGAAAGTGGGGTTTAAAAATTGCCTGGGCAGCCCCGTTGGCATTCCCTGGTAGTGGCGCCTCAGGCAGTAAGCAATAAACTTACTCCTCCCCAAAGAGGAGAGGCGAAGCCTGGAAGGGTGGACATCCTAGAACTGCACAGGACCAGCAACCCCCAATAGACCGGCGTAAATCAAGAGCCGAAGGCCAAGACAATACCAGTCTATGGGGTGCAGTATCCATCGGAACAGATACTACACTTTGATCTTAGCCAAAAGGCCGTTATTTAACACCTACCCACAATAGGAGTATGTGACACAAGGTCGGAAAGTGGGATTTGAAAAGCCAGCGCCCGAGAAGATGACCGCTCTGGCCATTAAAAACTGCCTGAGCAGCCCCGTCGGCATTCCCCGGTAGGGGCGCCTCAGGCAGTAAGCTATAAACTTACTCCTCGCCAAAGAGGGGAGGCAAAGCCTGGGAGGGTGGACATCCTAGAACTGCACAGGACCGGCAACCCCCAATAGACCGGCGTAAATCAAGACCCGAAGGCCAAGACAATACCAGTCTATGGGGTGCAGTATCCATCGGAACAGATACTACACTTTGATCTTAGCCAAAAGGCCAACGAGTAAAGACATTCGGTGGCAAGGGGAAATATTCTCTGCGCAAGTCTAATACGTCGACATATTTTTCTCTATCACGATACCAAACCGCCTCGGACACCATTGGGCAAAGTGCTCGACTCTTCCTCTACCGCTACCTCTCCATCGTAAAATCTATCTGTACCAGACCTTTCTGCCGTTTTTTTCTGTCAACCCTTTTTCCAAACACTATCAATTAGTGAATTAGTGTTCCCCCTAACTGTCCTGCGTATGACACAAAATCGCATCCAGTGATCAAACCCCAATTTCGGAACTTTGGGGAGTCATCCCTTAGTTACCATTACTCCCGGGAGAGTGGTAGTACCTGTCAGGTTCTCATCTATGGTTTGAAATAAAATACTATCGTCTACAGACAATCTTTTTTAATATACGCCTACAAAAACAAATGTATTAATAAACCAATCGTATACAAAACGTACAGTTTCGGTATAAAATGAACCAACAGCGGCTGACATGCCATAAAACGTAACCAACCAATTGTGCGTAATTGTGCTAATGGATACCATCGCGTACTATAGAATTGGCGATGCCGAGTTCGAATCATATCGCATCTATTGTGATAAATTATGAACTAATACCGTTGGGAATGGTATAAACCCGCAATCCCCCCCCCCAGCTATGGGTAAAATAGTGACTTCTGTTCAACAATGAATCATTTATAATATGTTTTGTGTTTCTGTATTCAATAACACAAAGGCTGTTGACATATCATAAAAATGGCAAACAACACCGAAATAGCATTGTTTCACTAAGGTACTCGAATAAAATCTCAATATATAAAGTTGTAGTTCCTGTCTGTCTGTTTGTTCACGGAATCCTCCTAAGTCCATACACATATATATTCTAAATTACAGGGTACTAAGATTAGTATATTTCATTTTGATAAAAGGGAATACAATATATCATGGGGTCTGTATTCGCGCCGGACATCCATAAAAAGAAAATACGAAATTTACTTTATTTTATTTTATTTATATAAAGTTATATCAGAGGAAAACAAAAGGTTTCGAGCGTGACTCTTTCAAATATTTCTATCGTTCGCACGTCATTTGGAGAGATAGATAGATAGATAGATAGAGAGAGAGAGAGAGAGAGAGAGAGAGAGAGATTTAAATGTTGTGGCAAAGAATCATAAGTAATTAACGACTACAATAGCCGAACAGATGCATTGATGAAGCAATCGATTTCGTTGGTTGTAAGTGTTTTCACGCAGAATATGAAGAATGCATCATATATGGAACATTATCTTCTATAGGGACTATGTACCTTTTGAATTCGAGTTGAATCTCATTATGACTTTGAAACAGATGAACACCAACCATGCTTCAGCGGTCACCCTTGATACACTGGGGAAATCAAGATTAATTTCAATAAATTGCCCGTAATGAAACTTTGAGCTCCAAGCATTTCCAAACAACATATCATATTCGTGAATATATTATCTTCTGAACGGACATTGGGTTTCATTTCATAATTTTGTTTTATTATGATTCTTCGTATTCTATTTCGCTTGACCTTTTTTATAATCTCTTTAAATTAATAGAAGTATGTACTTGTGTGTGTATGTGTGTGTATGTGTGTTTGTGTGCGTGTGTGTATGTGTATGTGTGTGTGTGTTAAACCCACTCACAGGCTTTGTCGGTACATTTTCTTTTCATAATTAATGAAGTTGACGTATGGTCATTCGTATTTTTTTCTGCCCAACGGTGTGTCAAAATTGTCTGAAATACATAATGATTCAAACCTTGAGCTCGTCTAACTTTTTTGTAGCACTATCGTCGGGAAATCTTCAAATCCCAACAAATATTCCCCCGTCGTCTCGTAGCAGCTGCGTCGTGTTAATGACATGTAGTAGTAGCAGAAGTAGTAGAAATATTAGTAGTAGTAAGAGTAGTGATCGTGATTTGTGTTAGTTAATTCTCTCTCTCTCTCGCTCTCTCTCTCTCTCTCTCTGTCCATCTCTGTTCCTCTCTCTCTCTCAAACCCTCTCTCTCTCTCTCTCTGTCCCTATCTCTCTGTCCTTCTCTCTCTCTCTCTCTCTCTCTCTGCCCCTCTCTCTCTCTCCCTCTCTCTCTCTCTCTCTCCCTCTCTCTGTCCCCCCTCTCTCTCTCACTCTGTCCCTCTCTCTCTCTCTCTGTCTCTCTCTCTGTCCCTCTCTCTGTCTCCCTCTCTCTCTCCCCCTCTCTCTCTCTCTCTGTCCCTCTCTCTCTCTCACTCTGTCCCTCTCTCTCTGTCCCTCTCTCTCTGTGTCCCTCTCTCTCTCTGTCCCTCTCTCTCTCTCTGTCCCCCTCTCTCTCTCCCCTCTCTCTGTCCCCCTCTATCTGTCCCTCTCTCTCTCTGTCCCTCTCTCTCTCTCTCTGTCCCTCTCTCTCTCTCTGTCCCCCTCTCTGTCCCCCTCTCTCTCTCCCCCTCTATCTGTCCCTCTCTCTCTGTCCCTCTCTCTCTCTATGCCCCCCTCTCTCTGTCCCCCTCTATCTGTCCCTCTCTCTCTCTGTCTCTCTGTCTCTCTGTCTGTCTCTCTCTCTCTCTGTCCCTCTCTCTCTCTGTCCCTCTCTCTCTCTCTCTCTCTTCCTCTCTAATCGGGGATGCTCTGCTTTGTACTCGAGACTAGTTGCACAACGCACAGAACAACATGTGGCTAGCGCGTCATGAAGTACTAGTTTCCTCAAACTGTAATGGTCTTTGTTTGTGCTTCCAGCGAAATCCACGTTATGCTGCCGCACATCTTCGAAAAGAGACTCAGACTCAATTCAGAGGGACATATTGAGTTGATGTCCAATGTCGTCAAGCATTGGGTGGAGAGGGTTGCTGCAGAGAGACCATACGTGTGGCACTAGGACTCAGCTTCGCACCACACGTCCGTTAAATACCAGTGGCTGTCCGCGAACTTCAACAACTTCACCAGTCCAAACATCTGCCCTCCCCTCAACTCGGCTAATTGAAACTCCATTGACTATTATATGTGGGACACATTTTAGAAAGACGCCAATCGTTCCAGCCTGCAACACCAAGGATGGGCCGATTGCCAGAGATCAAACTGGTGTTCAGGATCTCTCTAAGGACACGGTGATAGCGTCGAGCTACAGGGTCGGGTCCTAGAAGCCGTGCTGGAGGGCAGCTTCTTTGGGTGAGTTGTATTCGACAAAAGAAACTATAAGAGGTGCACTTTGAATTTTTACACCACATTAATCATTTACCCTGATATGACGTATTTTACCTTCTTTCCTTTACAAAAATTATCTTCTTTTTTTTCTGGAACGCTCTGTAGTATGTCTATGCTTAGCCGAAGCTGTTTGATAATCTTCGATGAGTTGTTGCAACAAGAGATGAGAACCGGAAACTGTCCACGAGCTAGAAGCAAGAAAAATGTCTGTCAAAATCGGAACTGAACCGAATCAAGACAGCAAATCTTGGACAAAGAGAAGGCTCAATATCCCATTCGTTAGAGCTATATCAATAATAAATGATGATAAGATACACAACTGTATTACTTTACTACAGTTTCACGGTATCATCGATCATCAGAAGTATCTCCGACTGATATCAATCGAAAAGCAAAGCCGAAAGAATACACAGTATTTGTACACGTGATCGTGCGTTCACGCGTGTTTATTCATATTTACCAGTGCAAGTATAGTGCTAGTTAATTTCACTTGAATTTTTTCAGGGATTTTCGGTAGTGTTCTTAGTGCTCCTGCAATTACTGGTATTACTGTAGTTGTCTTTATGTTCCATATTCCCTTCGCCTTCTTGGCAAATTCCTTCCTCCTTGATGTTCTTGTGGGATCTGCTGGAACTTCGAAATCTACTATTTGGTGGGGTTTCTCTTTTTTGTTGACTATTATCACGTCCTGGCTCCTTGCTTGGATAAATTTTACCGTTTGTATTTTCATATCTCGTATGATTTTATGCCTTTCATTTTCCAATGCTGTCTCCTGTTTGTGCTTGTACGCTTTATTTGTGTACTCAAAGTGCACTTATTTGCACAGTTCCCAGTGGACTATCTTGCGTGCCCAGTCATGTTTGTTTTTTGTACTCCCTTTGGGTTAGTTTCCTACATTCACTTATGGTGTAGTCTACCGTTTTGTCTTCGTCTATTTACTGTTTACCTGGGTCTTGTCCATCCTGGCTTTTATGTAGTTTTTTTTTTTCTGATCGCGTTGTTTTGTGCGGGTGTCAGTAGGATATATGTTTCTCTGTTCAGTCCTATCCGTAGTTATTCCCATGCGGTTTCGTCTATTATTTCTTTGGATAGTCTCATAAATCGTCCATGTAAATCCTTCTTTTAGTATTTTGCTTTCAATCCTTGTAGTATCATTACTTACTCACTGGAAGTTGTCACACGAGTCATCAGTGATCGCTCATCTAGTGGTGTTCTCTGGAGTCTCAGTGACAACATTATTATTATTATTATTATTATTATTATTATTATTATTATTATTATTATCATTATTATTATTATTTAGGAGTTGTCAAACGAGTCTTACACTGTTCAACAAAAATGTTAATTTCATGGTTCTAGTCTAATTTTAGGGTAATCAAGTGTGCAGAATCTGAATATGATAACAATTACGCTGTATCAGATCAAGTTTTCGACAATCAGCATATCTGTGTTCATGATCCATAGCTATGTGGCTCATATTGCTTTATCTAATTGTATCCATTATATTTACTTGCTAACTAACTTTTACTTTCTGCTTTTTTTATCACAGAATTGTAACTATCCTCAGCTATTCTTGAATAATTCACAACAACTGGTGTTCGCTGAAGTCTGAGTATTATTATTATTATTATTATTATTATTATTATTATTATTATTATTTTATTATTATTATTATTATTTTATTATTATTATTATTATTATTATTTTATTATTATTATTATTTTATTATTATTATTATTATTTTATTATTATTATTATTATTATTTTATTATTATTATTATTATTATTATTTTATTATTATTATTATTATTATTATTATTTTATTATTATTATTATTATTATTTTATTATTATTATTATTCTTTTATTATTATTATTATTATTATTTTATTATTATTATTATTACTACTATTATTATTATTATTATTTTATTTTATTTTATTATTATTATTATATTTTATTATTATTATTATATTTTATTATTATTATTATTATTATTATTATTATTTTATTTTTATTATTATTATTATTATTATTATTATTATTATTATTATTATTATTATTATTATTATTATTATTATTATTATTATTATTATTCACTAGCTACTCAAACAGGTCATCATCAGAGATTACTCACTGATAATAACCGGTGATATTCCCTGGAGACTAGGTGACACCAAGTCTTCCCAGATTTCCAGTACTGCCCACCTCTTTCGATAACTATTATTATTATTATTATTATTATTATTATTATTATTATTATTATTATTATTATTATTATTATCATTATTATCATTATTATTATTATCATTATTATTATTATCATTATTATTATTATCATTATCATTATCATTATTATCATTATCATTATCATTATTATCATTAGTAGTAGTAGTAGTAGTAGTAGTAGTAGTAGTAGTAGTAGTAGTAGTAGTAGTAGTAGTAGAGAATCTGAATGTGAGATCGGTCAAACTATTTCGGGTTAGGGTTTTCGACAATCAGCATATATCCATGTTTATGAGCCATATCTATGTGGCTCATATTGCTGCATCCAATTTTATCCACTGCATTTCATTTATACTTTCTACGTTTGGTTTATATCACAGAATTTTAGCTATTGCAACTATCGTCAACAATTCTTGGATAATTCACAACTTTGACTCGTGGGTGAGATGGAAGGATGGAGATGTGTGAATGACTTGGATCGATGCTGCTATATCTGTGGACTGTTCAACCCGGATAGCATAAAGAAACCAATCAGAAAGGCAATTCAAGTAAACAAAAAATGCTACCTCAAATGTCCATTAAGAGATGAGGAGAGACATGTGCGCCTCATACAGCGTGTAGGTTAGGGTTAGGGTTAGGGTTAATCACATGGAAGTGAATGGAAAAATTGGAGACAAATTTCCGGTGTATCACTCACCTTACCAATGGTGTGGTGAGAACCAAAAGACGCAATACCGATTGCTACCTCTGCCATATACACATCCAAGGAATAACTGTGTAGACCCGAACTACACTTCAATACCTCGATATTTCCCCAGCAATCCGACATGTACATCAAAATGACGAATTACCTGAGTGACCACAAGTTTCCTCATATTTCCAGCACTCTCCTCCTCTTTCTATTTTCGTTGCGTTATCTCAACAGCCGTTTACCTGTGATACAATTCAAACTAATATCTTTTAACGCAATTACCGTTGTATGCTACGATTTCGTTTTAAACAAACGGAGAAGAAACTTTTCTTTTTTTTTTTACTTATGCCCATATTACAAACACAATGTCTTTCTTCTTTCACCTTCTCACGGTTTCCATTACCGTTTCCATGTCCCCGGACAGTCCTGGGAGACCATCCTTCCAGTCAGTACGTTTCTTACGTCATAAAAGCTTAATTGCGTGTTACCTGAGGCAATCTAATTTGAAAGATCTGAAATAATTATTATACATAGCCATAAGAGTATATGAGGCGCTCTGCCACCTCCCCAGCATAAACTCTCACATTTATTCTATATATTTCCCTCGTGGGGAGTGTAATAAAAATGGAACCCCAGAATGAAATTAAAGGCCCGCTTTATTTTACTTTGTTGATACTTGTAGTTTCACATGCTACAAGAATCCACGAATGCCGTATATTCTATTCATGACAAAGGAGCGGGGTGGTATTAATTACCTTTGATATCTATTCGTCGGAAATAAAGTCCCCCCCATCGACCTGTTTTTTTTTTGTGAGCTATTTGAGGACGTCTTAATGGTTCGTACACGACATTTATCTCCAATCTTGGGACCTCTTGACCTGACGACATTTCGGACTGTCTTGTTTGGTTTGTTTAGGAATAAAAAAAATCTTGCTCCGAAATGCTGTCAGTTTCCTCGGTGCTATGGTCGCTTGGTGTCCGAAGATTAAGTATCTGTCTTAGATATTATGCGAAACCGCTTTCGTTGTATCGATCGGTCGACAGAATGATATTGGACTCTGTAGGAATATTCAGATTCGTTAGGAACTATGGCTTGCCGTACATATGCTGTGCAAGATCATCAAGATGGGTCAAACCTCCGAGGTAGTTCAGATACATTCCATGTCGAGGCTAGATTCCTTAAGAAGATAGTCGATTGCTCTCCTTCTAAATTGTTTGGACCACTACATACTGTGGATACGCTCCGATGAGTTCTACCTAGTTTACTAATGACTCACGGTGACGAACAGGGAATTTTAGTAAAACTCTTCTAGGTAGTGCTAGCCACGAAGAGAGTAAGGTACCTGCTGAGCTTCGTCGTGGGAACAACAAGAACCTATCATATAAAGTAGCGTGTGCCGCTATACATAATAGTTCGAATAGCGTATAAGGCCACGGGAATGAGATCGAATTCTAGAGAGTTGCGTCCGCCAACTGTACTATCTTCCCTATTATACCATTGGATCTTTATAACTACCCGTTGCCTTGTGATGTGTAAGGCGTTGCTCGACTTACAGACACTTTTCGTTCATACAAAAATTGCTGTAGTTCGTCTGACATAAAAGCAGATTCATAATCTAAGTGGATATGTGCGGGCATTTCAAAAACGAAAGAAAAGGAGCAGTGACATTGAATTACTGTTGCAGCCATTACATCTAGTTAAAAGATGGCAAAGGGAAATATTGACTACTCGTCTATTATTGTGTTCATTTTTATTTTTAAAGGATATAGAATCTAGATTAAGTCTTTCGAAACGTTATGTGGTCTTAATGAGCGGTACTGGAAGGGAGGGGGTTGTAGAACCTTTATTTGTTTTCTTCGCATATCTGACATGAGTTCGTAATTCTTTTTACGTCTTCGACAGAATCTTGCAAGTTCCTTCTCCTGAATACGTTGGTGCTAGCGGGCGACACAATTCCCTGTGTATGTCTTAAATATCTCTTAAGCCGATTATTAGGTCACATACACTTGAAAATCCGTCGATCACGACATTCTCCTTACCAGGGTGGGGGGGGGTGATGTCGAATGAGTAACAAGAAAGCTCCATCAGGTTATACCTCTATTTTCGTAATGCCTCAAATATGACGTACGCCTGCTATTTATCTACGTCCCACACAGTAGAATGTGACACAAGGTCGGAAAGTGGGTATGCACTCTAGAGGAGGAATGCTAGCGGCGTCTTAAAAAATTGCCTCAGACGTACGCCTCTTTTTCTTTCGCCGAATGTTGTCATTTAAAGGCATCAAGCAATGCGTGTTTGTTGATCGTCTGAAAGTAGTCAATGGCCATCTTTTTCAATGGCTGTTATGAAGACCTGAGATCTCCATGGAGATTCACTTGACTCTGTAATTCCTTCTTTAATCAGTTTTGTTGCTTCTGCTGCTATAAACTATTTGTTTTTAATGTAAATAGTGTCTTGAATTTATTGTCATTGTTTGCAGACAGAGTTTTTTTTAAGTAACGGGTACCGCATTTCGACAGCTGCTAGTACACATACGCTCGTTATCGGCTTGAGGACACCAAAAACGATTTCAACACAAGAATATTGTTTGAGGAAATATGTGACCCATAATCACCTCGCAACAGAGTTTGTTTTTTTCTCATTACAGATAATTTGACTCCTTGATTGAATATTCCTTTTAGTTTCAAATTGATCATTCTGTATCCAATTATATGAGGGATAAAAATGAATTTACTATCGATATTTGGTTGGAACAAGGACATTGTTTCTATTTATTCGCTTTCACCATACTGGCACCAATAAAACTTTCGGCACTCTGATTTTTGATGATTTGGATGATTAAAATTATAATAAATTGGGGAATAATATAGGCCACAAATGATCGCGTTTGTTCTGTCTTTGTCTGTTTTAGTGCATGTGTCTTTGTATTAGTCAGATAACAACGTCACAATCGTCTAGATAAAACGCCATAAATGATATCTTCGCTACCCTCTCTCTCTCTCTCTCTCTCTCTCTCTCTCTCTCTCTCTCTCTCTCTCTCTCTCTCTCTCTCTCTCTAATTCCCTGGTTTGAGGAATGACGTCATTCGCCTTTTGTGACGTCGGCCATTGTACACGGTTATCTACCATTTCCTTGTTATATTGGATGATATCATCCTGTAGTGATGTTATCCACTGTGGAGGATATACCTTACATCTGTTTTAATGTATGACGTCACAAAATCATGCCGTCATCAGTGTGCACGAGAAAAAAACAAACAAGATCAACAAACAAACAAGTAATATTTTAAAAGTTTTAATGTTATATTTAGTAACAGATAGATAGATAGATAGATAGATAGATAGATAGATAGATAGATAGATAGATAGATAGATAGATAGATAGATAGACGCTAAAATATTCATCAAAATTTGATAATTCTCTGATATTTGGTGATTAAAATTAATAATTTATTGGCTTGTTTGTAAAATTATTTATGGGAGAGGACATAGGCATGTAGTACTGGAACTGGTTATGTCCCTCCCTGTGTGTGTGTGTGTGTGTGTGTGTGTGTGTGTGTGTGTGTGTGTGTGTGTGTGTGTGTGTGTGTGTGTGTGTGTGTGTGTGTGTGTGTGTGTGTGTGTGTGTGTGTGTGTGTCTCTCTCTCTTTGTATTTGTCAGAATATTTATTAATTGAAAAAAAAAAAAGTTTACAATTCGAAATACTAGCTTTGAAAATTCATTAAAATAGCGTAATCTTGACTGAATGCGAATAATACCCGTTGCAACCATAACTCTAAAATGATAACAATGCCATAATAATAAAATAAGAATAATAAAAATTTAAAGAAAAAACAATGGCTAAAATAAAATGATGTGCTTTCTTGATTGATCGCCTAAGCGACGTCTGTAAAGTGAGATAAAGCGGCATTTTCGGACGACGACGACGACGACGACAACGAGGTGGTGTGTGTCGTCAGCGAATAAGAGACAGGTTTTGTTTGTCTGGCCGGTTAGCTTTCTGAGTGATAGGCTGAATATGCTGTTGTGTCGGCGGAGATGCACACGGCGTTCCGCTGGCCGGGTGAGTGAACGATCGAATCGAAGAAGTGGCCGCCGCTTCTGTGAGCGAGTGGAGGTCGAGTGTGACGAGAGCAATTCGACAAACGAGTGACTCACGGAACAGCGTCACGCTCGACGGCGCAGCGGGAGGACGGCGGGGAGGGGATAAAGACTGGGCTGGGGTTGTCGAGGTTTGCATCTGAGACCAGTACCGCGCCAATTCTTCGCATGTGCCAACGTGTTTATGATTGCGAACGTTTGTGCAAATGTGTACAGTTGTTTTTTTCTGTACGTATGAGTATATCATAGCTATATTCATGTAGATGGATATACAAACGAGTTTAGAACAAATATCTACATATATAGGTATTGATTTTATATGGAATTTGCATGCGCATATATATATATATATATATATATATATATATATATATATATATATATATATATATATATATATAAATATACATATATATATATATATATATACATATACATATATTTATATATATATATATATATATATATATATATATATATTAATAATAAATATTTAAATTATCTACATACGTATACGTTTCATCCTTACAGAATCATCAGTCTAGTATTAACTATTCAAGCCAGTCGCACCATTTAAACACCGGAACAAGAGTCACAATTAACTCCAATTCCGAGCGCGCTAATCAGTGAAGCTATCGTAAATGGCGACAGACAAGAGTAGAAATAAACCCTATATATTTGTCATAAATAAACTATATATATATATATATATATATATATATATATATATATATAGAGAGAGAGAGAGAGAGAGAGAGAGAGAGAGAACGAGATAAAGGCGTTCGAACACGTTTGACCGCCTGAAACCACCACTTCCTGCACTGATGAGGACGTAAATCCGAGACAACGTTGTCTGAAGGTAAATACCCGTTAATATTTAATCAAAAATATTCATACTAATGGGCCCCTTAAAGATAAATAAATCTTAATTGTCGAACATTGTCTGAAGTTATTTAAAACATCTGAGGTCGTTAAGCTATGGAGGCAAAGCTTACACGCCTGCGTGTTGAAGCACTCTTTTATCTCGGAACGTTTGAACCCTGCCGCTGGCTTTAAATGTATCTTAATTTCAGTAATGTCTGTGGCGATTTCCATTGGCCTAATGGATTAGGGCGTAGGATCGTGATTCTTTTCTGAATCCACGAATCCGCCACTTCCTGCACTGATAGGGACGTAAGTCCGAAACAACGTCGTCTGTAGGTAAATACACTTTTATATTTAATAAAAACTGTTCATATATATATATATATATATATATATATATATATATATATATATATATATATATATATATATATATATATATATAAAGTATAATAACACGAAATTACATAATCATCGATGCAATAATTTATTTCAACCTTGTGGTTTTTTTCAAGCATCCGCTCCAGACGATTACATTCTTAGAACAAGAATATAATCGCCTGGATCGGATGCTTGAAAATACCACGAGGTTGAAATAAATTATTGCATCGATGATTATGTAATTTCGTGTTATTATACTTTATTTTATTCTTGCTCTGTTTATCACATTGAGATCTCATACCCGGATTTCCTCCTGGATTTATTTCATTATAACACACACACACACACATACACATATATATATATATATATATATATATATATATATATATATATATATATATATATATATATATATACTGGACGTACTCGTGGCCCGTTGGATCACAAGCCCTTCCAGTACTCATTTTACTTTGATTTCATTCAAAAATTCATAAACCGTGACATATCTTTTAAGACATTTCTCTGTCATAACTAAAAGTAATAAGCTCCTTTACTTCACACGAAGTTTTTAGACAAGTCAGTATCAATGATTACCACTGACAATAACCAGTGGTGTTCCCTGGAGTCTGAGTGACAACAAGTCTCCCCGGATTTCCAGTACTCTACACCTCTATTCGATAATCGCTGCAGATTATTTTGCGTTATCACAACAGCCGACCATTGGTCTTCTCTGGAATGTGGGTGACAGAAAGCCTCCCCAAAGCCCCAGTACTCTCTGCGCCCTTCCAGTAGAGGTCTAGTTTGTGCTTTTTCTTCCTAGGTCATTTTGCGTGGTACCTGCTGAAACTAGTGGCACCACTATGTGTGTGTGTTTAGGGTTGAAGTAGTTTATGGAATTTCTGTTAGTTTCACTTCCCTTGGATACGTAACGATGTTCTTTCTGTTTTCGTTTGATTTCCATTTCAACTTACGTTTGGTTGGCTAGCATTTGTACTTTATGTGGGTTTGTTTCCGCATTCGAGGATTTTCCTTAAATTTCTTCTGTTTTTATCATTACCGTCTGTTGCATGGTTTCAAACTTCCCTTTAATTCCAATTTCTCAAAATCATTCTTCTAGGGTTTTTTCGGAGATGTTCCTTGTGCCGCTACAATTATTGGTATTATGTTGACTTTCTTTATGTTCTATATTCCAAAATTATTATTATTATTATTATTATTATTATTATTGTTATTATTATTATTGTTGTTGTTGTTGTTGTTGTTGTTGTTATTATTATTATTATTAATAATAATAATATTACTATCATCATCATCATCATCATCATCATCATCATCATCACCATCATTACTACTACTACTAGCGAGACCCGTGTAAATTACACGAAATGATGTTTTTAATACTAATTATCTTGTTCCTAACCTATACATGTTTGAATAAAAAAAAAATTTTTTTAAATGAACATCGCATTAAAATGTGTCTTCCCGGTCGTCCCCTCCCTATCTCCCTCCACCCTCCGTCGATGTAGAAAAAAAGTCTTAGAGGTTGGTTGGGATCGAACTATAAACCAGTCGGCCGGCGTCAAATACCGACGTCGATATCCGTTGCGCCAAAGGGAAAGATTTCAAAATATCACGAAAACTAGGTTACTTGAATACTTTTCCAAATCTAGGTGCGGCACGCATGCGAAGAGCTTTTGATGTAAGCGTGACACACGAACACACATGCTATCGTATTAATATATAGATTATTATTATTATATAGATGTGTTAATTTTCTTTATTTTTGGTATATAAAGTAAATTAACTTATTCCATCTAATTTACATATGGGTCTGTAGTATGTACAGACAAAAAAGAGAGTCACTCTTTCTTAAAATATTCACAGGGGCATTAAGAAATATTAATGGTTGAATTAACATATAATGACAGGTGGCGAGAGAAATATATAAATAGCTAATAGATAGATAGATAAGTTATTCATTTAATTATATTAAGTTATATTAATTACGGTTAATTAGTACACCATAACTCAATCCCAGAACTAATGTATATTTTAGTAGGTTTTTTTGTTGTTATTAAAGTATATAGGAAAAAAGCCTTAGGGAAACAAACGTTGATGAACGCATGTCTCGTATCATATATATATATATATATATATATATATATATATATATATATATATATATATATAAATAGCCTCTTCCATATATATATATATATATATATATATATATATATTTATATATATATATATATAAGTATTTGTTATTGTTTATTATCTATGTACGTATACGTTTCGTCCTTTTTAATCTGGACTCTTCAGCATAGAGATATAACTATTATCTACCGGTCATGCGATCCGAAACCCTGGACTACAAGTATTTTTTAACTCAAATCCAACGTCTCTAACCGCTCGGCCAATTTTAAATAGCTGATAAACAATGATAATTTTAACACTTTTGTCGGCGGCTTAACGTCGTGGCATTCTACTTTTTTTAAGGGAAGTAACGATGCATTATAAAGCAAGTGACGTCATGCTGTGTTAGTACTACCATTACAGTGCTCTACTTTTTTGAGGAGCGACAAATATAAATATTTGTTATTGTTTATTATCTATGTACGTCTATGTACGTCTACATATATATATATATATACATATATATATATATATACATATATATATATATATATATATATACCATCTGGTCGCATATTTTTACTAGTATATATGATGAACAAATATATACTACACTGCCCCTAATAGGAGGTAATACTTGAAAGGATGGTGTCATGATAACAGAACAGATACTACACTACCCCCTGACTTGACCATTGCAATACAGTACATCCGTTTGAAATAATATAGTAAACTGAATTCAGCATTAAAAGATAGTAATATTATAGTTTCGGCCACATAACATTTTATAAGGAGATATAATTTTTTATGTATCAATTTTCAGTATTTACTTCAACAGTGCTCGATACGTAAGTAGAGCTAGGTAGTAAGCTATGAAAATATATTTATGGTAATTAAGCTACACAGAGGCTCCCGCGTTTCATCACCAGGGGGGAATCTTCAGGCATTTTAGCCTGAAGATTCCCCCCCTGGGGATGAAACGCGGGAGCGTCTGTGTAGCTTAATTGCCATAAATATATTTTTCTATAGCTTACTATACATATATATATGTGTGTGTGTGTGTGTGTGAGTGTGTGTGTGTGTGTGTGTGTGTGTGTGTGTGTGTGTGTGTGTGTGTGTGTGTGTGTGTGTGTGTGTGTGTGTGTGTAAGAGAGAGATGGAGAGGGAGAGATAGAAGAGAGAAAGAGAGAAAGAGAGACCCTAGAGAGAGAGAGAGAGAGAGAGAGAGAGAGAGAGAGAGAGAGAGAGAGACCCTCGTAATTATATGTATTCTTAGCCAGAATATTTGTATAAGTAGAACATCATCGTTGGGTCTGCGTTCGTGCTAGACATCCATAAAAACAAAATACAACCTCAACGTTAGATATTATAAATTCAATAAAATAAAGTAAACCGCACATAATAAGGTTCCACAAAGAACATAGCTGACTCGTTACCCTTCAGGTCACGAGTCGGCTATGTACTAGCCGACTGGCTGTACTACTTCAAGAATTATGGGGCAGTGAAGAACCTCAATACAGCTAGTGACAATCGTCCAAGCCATTCCGGGCGCTCTGGGAAGTATACAGCTGATATGATCAATAGCGTGACGGTGAGTTCAGCAGAGTTCGAAACAATGTGTGCAAGACTGAGCTGCGGACCCTGTACCCGTCGCTTATTGTAGAGTTATGGTTACAGCAAGATGGAGTAAGTTTTCACACCTCAAATCTACCCCGGAATTGTCTGAATGAGAACTTTGGAGGCCATGTGGTAAGTTTCAAAATTAGTGTTGGGACGATTAATCTGGAGCGGAATCAGGAATCGGAAATATCTTTCATTAATTCACTAATCACTCTTATTTTGGAAAACATGGCGGAAGCAACACATGTGCTAACACAACTATGCATCAATGGGAGCTCTAGTAAAGAATGTATTGCGTCAAAAATTACTACGCTAAACAAGACACTTTCATGCTGTGAAAATGACCACTTGAAGAGCAGCATTCGAGACTGGGTGCTCGACTTCAAGAATTAAGGAACAGTTGAGAATCTCGATACAGCCAATGACAACCGTCCGGGCCATTCAAGGCGCCACATGAAGTATACAGCTGAGATAATCAATATGAAGTATACAGCTGAGATAATCAATATGAAGTATACAGCTGAGATAATCAATATGAAGTATACAGCTGAGATAATCAATATGAAGTATGCAGCTGAGATAATCAATATGAAGTATACAGCTGAGATAATCAATATGAAGTATACAGCTGAGATAATCAATATCAAGTATACAGCTGAGATAATCAATATGAAGTATACAGCTGAGATAATCAATATGAAGTATACAGCTGAGATAATCAATATGAAGTATACAGCTGAGATAATCAATATGAAGTATACAGCTAAGATAATCAATATGAAGTATACAGCTGAGATAATCAATATGAAGTATACAGCTGAGATAATCAATATGAAGTATACAGCTGAGATAATCAATATGATGTATACAGCTGAGATAATCAATATGATGTATACAGCTGAGATAATCAATATGATGTATACAGCTGAGATAATCAATATGAAGTATACAGCTGAGATAATCAACATGAAGTATACAGCTGAGATAATCAACATGAAGTATACAGCTGAGATAATCAATATGAAGTATACAGCTGAGATAATCAACATGAAGTATACAGCTGAGATAATCAACATGAAGTATACAGCTGAGATAATCAATATGAAGTATACAGCTGAGATAATCAACATGAAGTATACAGCTGAGATAATCAATATGAAGTATACAGCTGAGATAATCAACATGAAGTATACAGCTGAGATAATCAACATGAAGTATACAGCTGAGATAATCAATATGAAGTATACAGCTGAGATAATCAATATGAAGTATACAGCTGAGATAATCAATATGAAGTATACAGCTGAGATAATCAATATGAAGTATACAGCTGAGATAATCAACATGAAGTATACAGCTGAGATAATCAATATGAAGTATACAGCTGAGATAATCAATATGAAGTATACAGCTGAGATAATCAATATGAAGTATACAGCTGAGATAATCAACATGAGATATACAGCGAAGATAATCAATATGAAGTATACAGCTGAGATAATCAATATGAAGTATACAGCTGAGATAATCAATATGAAGTATACAGCTGAGATAATCAATATGAAGTATACAGCTGAGATAATCAATATGAAGTATACAGCGAAGATAATCAATATGAAGTATACAGCTGAGATAATCAATATGAAGTATACAGCTGAGATAATCAATATGAAGTATACAGCTGAGATAATCAATATGAAGTATACAGCTGAGATAATCAATATGAAGTATACAGCTGAGATAATCAATATGAAGTATACAGCTGAGATAATCAATATGAAGTATACAGCTGAGATAATCAACATGAGATATACAGCGAAGATAATCAATATGAAGTATACAGCTGAGATAATCAATATGAAGTATACAGCTGAGATAATCAACATGAAGTATACAGCTGAGATAATCAATATGAAGTATACAGCTGAGATAATCAATATGAAGTATACAGCTGAGATAATCAATATGAAGTATACAGCTGAGATAATCAATATGAAGTATACAGCTGAGATAATCAACATGAAGTATACAGCTGAGATAATCAATATGAAGTATACAGCTGAGATAATCAATATGAAGTATACAGCTGAGATAATCAATATGAAGTATACAGCTGAGATAATCAATATGAAGTATACAGCTGAGATAATCAATATGAAGTATACAGCTGAGATAATCAACATGAGATATACAGCGAAGATAATCAATATGAAGTATACAGCTGAGATAATCAATATGAAGTATACAGCTGAGATAATCAACATGAAGTATACAGCTGAGATAATCAATATGAAGTATACAGCTGAGATAATCAATATGAAGTATACAGCTGAGATAATCAATATGAAGTATACAGCTGAGATAATCAATATGAAGTATACAGCTGAGATAATCAACATGAAGTATACAGCTGAGATAATCAACATGAAGTATACAGCTGAGATAATCAATATGAAGTATACAGCTGAGATAATCAATATGAAGTATACAGCTGAGATAATCAATATGAAGTATACAGCTGAGATAATCAATATGAAGTATACAGCTGAGATAATCAATATGAAGTATACAGCTGAGATAATCAATATGAAGTATACAGCTGAGATAATCAATATGAAGTATACAGCTGAGATAATCAATATGAAGTATACAGCTGAGATAATCAATATGAAGTATACAGCTGAGATAATCAATATGAAGTATACAGCTGAGATAATCAACATGAAGTATACAGCTGAGATAATCAATATGAAGTATACAGCTGAGATAATCAATATGAAGTATACAGCTGAGATAATCAATATGATATATACAGCTGAGATAATCAATATGAAGTATACAGCTGAGATAATCAATATGAAGTATACAGCTGAGATAATCAATATGAAGTATACAGCTGAGATAATCAATATGAAGTATACAGCTGAGATAATCAATATGAAGTATACAGCTGAGATAATCAATATGAAGTATACAGCTGAGATAATCAATATGAAGTATACAGCTGAGATAATAAACATGAAGTATACAGCTGAGATAATCAATATGAAGTATACAGCTGAGATAATCAATATGAAGTATACAGCTGAGATAATCAATATGAAGTATACAGCTGAGATAATCAATATGAAGTATACAGCTGAGATAATCAATATGAAGTATACAGCTGAGATAATCAATATGAAGTATACAGCTGAGATAATCAATATGAAGTATACAGCTGAGATAATCAATATGAAGTATACAGCTGAGATAATCAATATGAAGTATACAGCTGAGATAATCAACATGAGATATACAGCGAAGATAATCAATATGAAGTATACAGCTGAGATAATCAATATGAAGTATACAGCTGAGATAATCAATATGAAGTATACAGCTGAGATAATCAATATGAAGTATACAGCTGAGATAATCAATATGAAGTATACAGCTGAGATAATCAATATGAAGTATACAGCTGAGATAATCAATATGATGTATACAGCTGAGATAATCAATATGAAGTATACAGCTGAGATAATCAATATGAAGTATACAGCTGAGATAATCAACATGAGATATACAGCGAAGATAATCAATATGAAGTATACAGCTGAGATAATCAATATGAAGTATACAGCTGAGATAATCAACATGAAGTATACAGCTGAGATAATCAATATGAAGTATACAGCTGAGATAATCAATATGAAGTATACAGCTGAGATAATCAATATGAAGTATACAGCTGAGATAATCAATATGAAGTATACAGCTGAGATAATCAATATGAAGTATACAGCTGAGATAATCAATATGAAGTATACAGCGAAGATAATCAATATTAAGTATACAGCTGAGATAATCAATATGAAGTATACAGCTGAGATAATGAATATGAAGTATACAGCTGAGATAATCAATATGAAGTATACAGCTGAGATAATCAACATGAAGTATACAGCTGAGATAATCAATATGAAGTATACAGCTGAGATAATCAATATGAAGTATACAGCTGAGATAATCAATATGAAGTATACAGCTGAGATAATCAATATGAAGTATACAGCTGAGATAATCAATATGAAGTATACAGCTGAGATAATCAATATGAAGTATACAGCTGAGATAATCAATATGAAGTATACAGCTGAGATAATCAATATGAAGTATGCAGCTTAGATAATTAATATCAAGTATACAGCTGAGATAATCAATATGAAGTATACAGCTGAGATAATCAATATGAAGTATACAGCTGAGATAATCAATATGAAGTATACAGCTGAGATAATCAATATGAAGTATACAGCTGAGATAATCAATATGAAGTATGCAGCTTAGATAATTAATATCAAGTATACAGCTGAGATAATCAATATGAAGTATACAGCTGAGATAATCAATATGAAGTATACAGCTGAGATAATCAATATGAAGTATACAGCTGAGATAATCAATATGAAGTATACAGCTGAGATAATCAATATGAAGTATACAGCTGAGATAATCAATATGAAGTATACAGCTGAGATAATCAATATGAAGTATACAGCTGAGATAATCAATATGAAGTATGCAGCTTAGATAATTAATATCAAGTATACAGCTGAGATAATCAATATGAAGTATACAGCTGAGATAATCAATATGAAGTATACAGCTGAGATAATCAATATGAAGTATACAGCTGAGATAATCAATATGAAGTATACAGCTGAGATAATCAATATGAAGTATACAGCTGAGATAATCAATATGAAGTATACAGCTGAGATAATCAATATGAAGTATACAGCTGAGATAATCAATATGAAGTATACAGCTGAGATAATCAATATGAAGTATACAGCTGAGATAATCAATATGAAGTATACAGCTGAGATAATCAATATGAAGTATACAGCTGAGATAATCAATATGAAGTATGCAGCTTAGATAATTAATTTCAAGTATACAGCTGAGATAATCAATATGAAGTATACAGCTGAGATAATCAATATGAAGTATACAGCTGAGATAATCAACATGAGATATACAGCGAAGATAATCAATATGAAGTATACAGCTGAGATAATCAATATGAAGTATACAGCTGAGATAATCAATATGAAGTATACAGCTGAGATAATCAATATGAAGTATACAGCTGAGATAATCAATATGATATATACAGCTGAGATAATCAATATGAAGTATACAGCTGAGATAATCAATATGAAGTATACAGCTGAGATAATCAATATGAAGTATACAGCTGAGATAATAAACATGAAGTATACAGCTGAGATAATCAATATGAAGTATACAGCTGAGATAATCAATATGAAGTATACAGCTGAGATAATCAATATGATATATACAGCTGAGATAATCAATATGAAGTATACAGCTGAGATAATCAATATGAAGTATACAGCTGAGATAATCAATATGAAGTATACAGCTGAGATAATCAATATGAAGTATACAGCTGAGATAATCAATATGAAGTATACAGCTGAGATAATCAATATGAAGTATACAGCTGAGATAATCAACATGAGATATACAGCGAAGATAATCAATATGAAGTATACAGCTGAGATAATCAATATGAAGTATACAGCTGAGATAATCAATATGAAGTATACAGCTGAGATAATCAATATGAAGTATACAGCTGAGATAATCAATATGAAGTATACAGCTGAGATAATCAATATGAAGTATACAGCTGAGATAATCAATATGAAGTATACAGCTGAGATAATCAATATGAAGTATGCAGCTTAGATAATTAATATCAAGTATACAGCTGAGATAATCAATATGAAGTATACAGCTGAGATAATCAATATGAAGTATACAGCTGAGATAATCAATATGAAGTATACAGCTGAGATAATCAATATGAAGTATGCAGCTGAGATAATCAATATGAAGTATACAGCTGAGATAATCAATATGAAGTATACAGCTGAGATAATCAATATGAAGTATACAGCTGAGATAATCAATATGAAGTATACAGCTGAGATAATCAATATGAAGTATACAGCTGAGATAATCAATATGAAGTATACAGCTGAGATAATCAATATGAAGTATACAGCTGAGATAATCAATATGAAGTATACAGCTGAGATAATCAATATGAAGTATACAGCTGAGATAATCAATATGAAGTATACAGCTGAGATAATCAATATGATGTATACAGCTGAGATAATCAATATGATGTATACAGCTGAGATAATCAATATGATGTATACAGCTGAGATAATCAATATGAAGTATACAGCTGAGATAATCAACATGAAGTATACAGCTGAGATAATCAACATGAAGTATACAGCTGAGATAATCAATATGAAGTATACAGCTGAGATAATCAATATGAAGTATACAGCTGAGATAATCAATATGAAGTATACAGCTGAGATAATCAATATGAAGTATACAGCTGAGATAATCAATATGAAGTATACAGCTGAGATAATCAATATGAAGTATGCAGCTTAGATAATTAATATCAAGTATACAGCTGAGATAATCAATATGAAGTATACAGCTGAGATAATCAATATGAAGTATACAGCTGAGATAATCAATATGAAGTATACAGCTGAGATAATCAATATGAAGTATGCAGCTGAGATAATCAATATGAAGTATACAGCTGAGATAATCAATATGAAGTATACAGCTGAGATAATCAATATGAAGTATACAACTGAGATAATCAATATGAAGTATACAGCTGAGATAATCAATATGAAGTATACAGCTGAGATAATCAATATGAAGTATACAGCTGAGATAATCAATATGAAGTATACAGCTGAGATAATCAATATGAAGTATACAGCTGAGATAATCAATATGAAGTATACAGCTGAGATAATCAATATGAAGTATACAGCTGAGATAATCAATATGAAGTATACAGCTGAGATAATCAATATGAAGTATACAGCTGAGATAATCAATATAGCAGCAGAGTCCGAAACGTTGTGTGTATGAAGCTCTACACGTCCAATATTGTAAAGTACTCGTTTACTTCTAGCCGATGGAAACAGATTACACGCATGGAGACGCAGAACCATCACATAAATCAAGGAAGACACTAGGAAGGAGGTCATAGCCATTTCTCTGTCGGTTTATAAGGATATCATGGACAAATTTGTGCTGAACATCAAGAAATACATAAAGCTAAATGAGGGTCATCTCGAACACATGCTGTAAAATAAAAGAAAATAGTCTATTGGATCTTTGAAACAGAATACACCAGTTATCACCAAAGTTTCATTTAATTTTTGCAATAAATAAGAAATGAGGTTCATCGAAAGTTGGGATCTGGGTTTTTAGTGTGTGGGGGGGGGGAGCACCCTGTATTTATATGTAATGTTTTAACTAGCACCGTGTTTTGTATGGTGTCATTTCTCACTTTTATTCCAATTTCCCCATAGTCTTTTTTTTCCAAGTTTTTAGGAAGTATTTCTAGTGCCCTCACAATTATTGGTATTACTGTAATTATTTTCATGCTCCATATTTCTTTTCATCTTTCTAACAAGTTTCCAGTGTTTGCTTAGTTGTTCTGTTTCCTTGATCTTTACATTGTGAACTGCTAGGGCGGTAAAATGTAGCATTTAGCCGGATTTTTTTCATTCTTGTAGACAATTATCACGCCCGGTTTTCATACTTGGGCGAGTTAATCCAATTTTCGATTAGTGATTTTGTACCTTTCACTTTCCAATTTCACTGGTTTCTACTTGTACCATTTGTCTGTGGGTTCAAAAGACAGTCGTTTGCACACTTTTCAGTGAACTATCGTAACATAATGAACTAACAGCCATAACTGTTTTTATACTCTTTTTGGACTAGTTTGTTGCATTCACTTATGATGTAGTTACCGTTTCTTTGAAAACAGTCTAATTTTTCGTTGTTTTGTGCAGTAGTCATCAGCAATTTCGTTTTTCTATTCAAGTGACCTTTCTTTAATCATGCCCATGTGTTTTCATGTGCTATTTCTTTAGGCAATCGTATAAATCGTCCATGTGGCTGCTTCTCTTCGGGATTTGCTGCCTTCTGTTCTTCGTGTTCTTCACCTTGGTTATGCTTTCAGCGGCTGTAATCAGCCTATTTCTATTCTGTTTCATATACTTTTTTTAGTCCTATCGCATCTTCTATACTTATCTCCTTCCAACTTCTTTCCTTTTTACAAAAAGTCGCTCAGGTGAATTGTTATTAGTTTCCTAGTCCTTTGATCCAGCTACCTGAGTTCTTCTTTTGTCCTGTTTATGAAGGAAGTATCTTATCTTACTAGGGATACTTCCTAAGTATTTATTCCTTTCATTAGGTTTCCAAGAGTTTTATTGTTCTTCTCATGTATTCTTTGTTTAACCATCTCTTTTATTTATGTGGACTTAATGTCACCAGCTTCCATAATGCCCGGTTATTTATAGGCACCGCGTTCACACAAGAGCTCCGGTCTCTTATAATTGGCCAATTCTATGCTTTCCGGTGTTTTGATTTTTCCTTTTCTCATCTAAACTAATGCCTATTTTTCAATTCCAAATTGCATTCCTATCCTGGCTGAAGATTCTGGCTGTGCTTATCAATGTTTCCAAGTCATTTTTGTCTTTTGCAAATAGTTTCAAAATATCCATATACATGAGATGGTTTATGTTTTGCTTTGCATCTGTGAATTTGTATCCGGCATTGCATTTCCTGAATATGTTGTTGAGTGGCATTGTGGTTATGATAAACACTAGTGGATATAAATGTAACAGGACCCCACTCAATCCTGGTGACGGCACCATAACGTAACAGAACCCCACTCTCTTCCTGGTGACGGCACCAAATGTAACAGGTACCCCACTCTCGTTCGTCACCGTGTCATGGAGCCAGTTATAAACATAGTCTCCACTCGCGTCTGTGTATCTGTGCTTACGCCTCTGGTTCTCTACACAGAGATATTGTCAGACTGTGGACACTCTTTTGGCCGATGATCGTCACAGTGGTAATAAAATAAAGATGTCGGTCGAATCTCCTCTAGGTCGGATGATGATGTAGATGATGATGCTGGCTCGTTGATTCTCGTCTCTGTGAAGGCAAGGTTATTCAAGCAGAACAAATCAATAGTAGAAATAATGGCAAACAACTCGGCGATATCTTTAGGTACGAGATAATTATTAACAATTAAAGGAAATAACTAATTTTACACTTGAATTGAAAATCTATCTGTTGATAAAATGTCCTCTGTGTTAAACTATTTCGTCTCTCTCTGTGAATCCATTTACGATCGCAATACTTAATTAAGTCATAAGTTGAACTAACTTGTCTACTTAAAACGTTGAGGAAAATACTGTAGCCAACGCCACCCAAACGAGAGGCCGAACCACGACCTTCCTCGTCGGTGGCCGCGCAAGTCTGTCTGTGTTTTCTCGTTCTAAACCCAAAGGGTCCTTTCTCTTACCGAAACGTGTATTTCCCTTTCCAATCTACTTCTCTAATCCTTCTTCCTCTCTCGGGGGTGGGTGGTGTACACGATACGGACTTACTCTCTTTCTCTCTCCCATCCCTTTTTCTGAGTCTTTCTTCCTCTCCTGGTGGTTTTGGGTTGGGTGGTACGCGCGATACGGCAACTGAAATTCCTCTCTTAGGCTTTATCTACCTAGAAAACTATTATCCCTTTCCTCGCTGAGGGAAGGAGATCTCTGCCCTAATTAATGGTGACGGCTTAGATGACCATTTCCAACCATCAACTTGACCACTTAGCTAGTACCGATATGTCGGACCGTATGTTTTTCGTTGGTGATAAAAAGATTTTGTCCAAACCTTGGGCAGCGTATGGTAAATGTCTCTCATTATGTGGCGATAATTAGGTTTGACACTCTAAGGGACTTTTCTAGATATTTCGACGCCATCTCCCTTCCTTCGCCTGGATAGCCGACTCGTGCTGAATATACACTGGCCGGATATCTCCACCTCGTTCTACGTAGGGCCTAGCATCATCACTAAGATGCATACTAGCGCGCCCTAATGTACCCGATCTCCGCCTGTCCTAATTGTTATGTCATATAAAGAGTACCCTTAGAAAATGCTTCTCTGTATTCTAATCTTCCAGGTGTGTCCTCCATCTGTCAAATCAAATGTCCATGTTTTTATTGTTTTCTCCAGAAACTTGAAACATCCGTGTTTGGGGGTTGTTTCGTTTACTTTTTTGTTGCCGATTTCTGTCATGATTACGTTTTTTGTTTTTGTTTTTGCCTAATTCATTATGTATGGGTCAATATATAGCAGATTATTATTATTATTAGTAGTAGTAGTAGTAGTAGTAGTAGTAGTAGTAGTAGTAGTAGTAGTAGTAGTAGTAGTAGTAGTAGTAGTAGTAGTAGTTGCTAACTATTTCTTTTACGCCAGTGTTATTGGTTATTGTTTACTGGCAATAACAATTGGTGCTTCTCAGCACCTTGACAACAAGTCTCCAGAGATTTCCAGCATTTTCCGTCTCTTTTGATATCCGTTGCAAATCACTATCTTTTGTCGCAACAGCCGTTTACTATCGATTTATCACTTATAACGACCGTTGGATTTCTCTGGAATTTCAGTGGAATAAGCTTCCCCGAGTTTCCCTGCGGTGAAGGTATTTCCATTCTTCTTGCCCCTTCACGGCCATTTTGTGTGATACCAACCGCGGCTGGTGACATAATTGCCTATGCGGAGGAGAATATCAGATTATAGGGAGTTCTGGTAGTTTCGGTTCCCTTGGATTTGTGTAATGTCATTTATACATTTATTTATTTTTTTGTATTTCGATTTCAACTCACCTGTAATTGGTCGGATTATTATTATTATTATTATTATTATTATTATTATTATTATTATTATTATTATTTGTACTCACTAGGAGTTCTAACACAGATCATCGTCAGTGATAGCTCACCGACAACAACCAGTGGTATTTCCTAGAGTCTGAGTGACAACAAGTCTCACCAGACTTCCAGTATTCTTCACCTCTTTTCGATAACGATGCGGTATCGCAACAGCCTCTTACCATTGATTTCTCGCTTGTAAGGACAATTGGTCTTCTCTGGGATTTGGGTGGCAATAAGCCTCCCCAAGGTCTCAGCATTCTCTGCACTTTTCCAGTGGAGGTCTGGTTTGTGCTGTCCCTCCTCGGTCTTCTCATCCTCCTCGACCCTCTACAAATATGTTGTCTGGTGTCAGCCTAGGGCGGCACCAGTTAAAAAAATAAATAAATAAATAAAATAATATTTCTTTAAATTAATTTTTTTTTTTAATTATTATTATTAGTAGTAGTAGTATTAGTATTAGTATTATTATTATGACCGGACCATCAAACACAGTAGTATACATTTTCATTACGTTGTTACAATTTATATAACTGAGATTATTTAGAAAAAAATGTCGTCTTGTTTTCAAATAATACTAATACTCTAACCAGCTTCTGCTAGCGTTTGCTTGAACATATACTTAATTACACCCTTAGTCTTACAGGCAATTGAATAACTGTTTATATAGAGAGCTATTGAAACAACGTGTATTCTTATATTAGATACTAGCTGTCCCAACTCGGATTTGCCCGGGAGTCTTTAATTTTCATTTTTTTTTTTTTCAAATATGATTTTAAAAGTTAAATAAAAGTGCTTCATATTATTTTAAATATCCACGAGTAACGAAGTAATTCTTTATTTTTGGTCAACTATTAAGCAAAAATAAAAATTGCTGACTTGTTTACGAATAAGCAAAAATGCATTTTAATTAAGATTTTAAAAGTTACTGAATAACAGTAAAATAAATAATACTATATAAGTCACGTAAAGCCATCTCTATGGATATTTATTAACATAGCTGAACTGTTTCTCAATAAACTGAAATGCATGTTGGTGAATTTCGTAATTGTTTCAAAGATTTATGCTATTCTACGCTACTGCATTTAGGATTTTTTTAATTCATTTTATTTTCCGCTGTGCCTTTTTTTATTTCAATAAACATTCGATTAATAGTAATAGAAATACGGATCCTGAAACACGAAATTGAAGCAGTGACCTTTAGTTCTTCAGTCTAACGATCATTTAACGTAGGTAGACGATAGAAAAATATCCAATGAATATTTATATGGAAGGAGTTGTTTAATGTATTCATTGTTTTAAGTAAGCGTTTTTGCTAAATTATTGCTCGGATGATTTGCAATTCGACAAGATTTTGTGTTGTTTTTTCTCGTGACAGCTATATTGCCGTTATCAGAACGAATACATACAGAGAAATAAATGTGTTTTTATTGTAATTTCAGTCTTATTCACTTCACGCAAAGAAAGGTTGTAATAAAGTTTACTCATACATAAGTTGATGCCAGCTTACCAAATTCTGAATTCTGGATATAATTTAATATATAGATACACGTATGCGTAAAAAATGTAAGTAATAATTTCAGCTGTCTATCTTATCTAAAGTGTATTTGAAGTTTTTTTTTTAAATTTAACTAATGAAAAGATGCGATTTATAAATATTCGGTGTTTGCTGTAAGTTAAATAGTTAGCCGTGAACCATTTCAAACAATTTCTAAGTCATTTTTTACAGTTAGAAAATGTGAGAGATTATAGCTATAATACAACCCGTAGCGTTAGAAACAGGTGAAGCGAACATGTAGTATGTTACTAAATAAATAACCATGATGTAATAGGTGGCGGTCGTACTACATGTTAATGAGGGAGTAAATCTCCGCCAATTTTCTCTTAATACGACGAAAAAAAACTTAAATATCAAACCAGACTAAATAGTCAAATCGATTAATTTAGTTGGATTTCTTTTCCATGACACGGATTATTTTAAAACTAAAATGAATAACAATACAGTTTTTGTATGTAGGTTCTGTTTAAGCTATTCTGGTGAATGAAACAGGAAAAAAATCACTTTACTTTATATATAAGCTTATTATTATTATTAAAAGAATATTATAGAATTGTTTTTAAAAATTACTTATTGGCTCATATAATTGATGTTTCGGACAATGATACCTTCATTATAATTAGTATGTTGAGTGGTGCAAACCAATTTATTTCATCTTCTCTTGGTGATAATGTATGTTCGATACTTTGATTTATTTCAACATAGCAGGGATACCCAGTGTTGTCCGGGGATATAGATAACTATATATATATATATATATATATATATATATATATATATATATATATATATATATATATATATATATATATATGGAAGCTTCCGATCAACGGACGTTCAGAACAATACATACGGGTCTTCCATTACAGACAATTTACTTAAAACCCCGTTCTCAGTCATGCTCACTCGTTATACCATCTCAAAATCTTGGAGACGGCCCACGTTCGTCTTAAACGTCTCTCCCTTTGCAAGCAAAGGGATTGTCTATTGGGACTAGATTTGATCAGTCTCTAAGATTCATCCTTCATTGTACATATAACATAACGCTATTTTATTTTCTGTACTCTCTTTTCACCCCGTTTTTTTTTTAAATCCCTTGTTTTGTTTGTTTTTTTAATCCCTCGATACAGCCTTTGTTAAGAGAGGGCGAAACCGGTCGACTGGCATTTTTTTTTTACTTTTTTTTTATTCTTGATTAACTTTTAATCATAGAACGATAGAATTCGTCTTCCCTTCATGCTTGCAAAATATATATATATATATATATATATATATATATATATATATATATATATATATATATATATATATATATATATATATCTTTGCTGCACATCTTCACTAGATATCCTTAGTTACGTTACTTTTTTAACACACCTCCTCATCCCTTTTCTCTCCTTCCTCCATCCTTTTCTCTCTCTCTCTCTCTCTCTCTCTCTTCTTTCCTTCTTCTTCGGCAACTTATTAATATAAAAAAGGAAAAAGACTGGAAGAAAGAGAAAAGTCATCAATAGCTGACTGACTGTTTGATCTAGTTTTCAATGTTGTTACTGGAACAACTATGAGTTAGAATGTAATAAATCTTTTCTAGCCTCGCATGCACTTATTTGAGCCCTGATATGGATTTAACTGCTTACTACTGCATCAAAATGTGGCAAAAGGCTGAGAGAGAAAACCAGATCCATCGCAGGGACTCTCTGGTCGTATACAAAAATAGCTAACAACGGACCCGTCGACATTTTCCGGTAGAGGCGCTTCAAGTGATCAGCATTAAACCACCATCTTACTTCATCCCGAAAGAGGAGGTTGTACGTGGAGTGATGCACCTCCTAAGACAGAGCCAAACCATACCTCATTCCGTCAATGAAAGGTCTGATTACAACCGAAGACCCCCCTAGATTGCCAGAATGATTCCAAGCGCGTATCCTCGGTTGGTATGAAAACGACCGGATAGCCAGTCATTCTAAGTGCTGAACGCTAGTGGACCAAAGGGAATTGATATTGCAGTAGTTTTACCATAACCTGCTCGGCGTCATACGTAATCCTATCATGTAAGGTTTGTAAGTTTATTTTTGGTAGTTTTTTTTTCAGTTGTAGCAGGGGACACACACACAGACAAAAATACATATTTTCTTTTATATAATAGCGTTGCCTGGTAAAATTGAGGAACCGAAATAACCCTGGCTCCCTCTCCTGAACCCCATGTCAATATTATAAGGAAGAAATTAAGTGTAAATTGCATAAATACTTCAGTGTTTGTTTTGTTTAAGTCATAAATGCATAATTAACTAGCGGAACTTGTGTCTCGGCGTTACCCGGGAATAATAAAGAAACCCAAGAAACTCCTACTCCCACCTTGCCGGGGAATGTTCAACAAGTATACTTTTGTAGATATTTGAATTTCATTGTTTCACAAAGTACGATGAAAATTGCATTAACTTTTTTTTTACTAAAACATGGTTTAATTAAAAATTAATTGTTTGTGATTGTTATCCAAATCAGTTTCAACTGAAAAGAAAAAGAAAAAAACGTCGTAGTTTACCGTATTGATCAGAACGCTCGCTCTCTCTCTCTCTCTCTCTCTCTCTCTCTCTCTCTCTATCTCTCTCTCTCACACACACACACACACATATACTCAATATTTCTCTCTCTAGTAGTATATCTGTCTTTAACACACACAGATAAAAATAAATATAGCCTAATTCAATTAGAACAGCCTCGTTTTAGATTTAACTGTTCTCGCTTAGTATAATCTTTAAAGTGCCATGAAGGTGTTCATCTATTGCGTCAGCAAGCATTGGAGCCAAATAGCACCCTAGAAAAATGTTTGACAACCAATGTTAAGCGAAAAATGCCTATTATAAAAATAGTATACGGTGATCATGGTGACAGGAAGAGGACTTCGAAGTTAGAGAAGATTATCTCATCATTATACGTCCATAACATTAGTAATAAGAAAGAAACTGTTGGTCGAATTAAGTATAGAAAGCAAGAAAATAAGAAATTAATAAAGATGGTTCATAAAATGAACCAATATGTGTTCTATCTTACATAAGTTTTTGTGTATCTTTTGTTTATAAAGCTATACCGGTCAATCAAATGAGGGATAATCTCACTTTATTTTATATAAAAGACTAGCAGGGGTTATTCGGCGTTGCTCGGGACATAAGTGTAACAATCTCTTTTTTCCCCGGTCACCCCCTCTCCCCTGCCCCTCTCCCTGTTGCCCCGTGCAAAATTGTAACACTCTCTCTCTTCCACAGTCACCCCCTCTCCCCGTTGGTTGCTCGGGGCGTTGCCCGGGGCTAAAGTGTAACAATCTCTCTTTTCCACGGTCATCCCCTCTCCCCTGCCCCCTCTCCGCGTTGGCCGAGGCAAAAGTGTAACAATCTCTCTCTTCTCCGGTCATCCCCTCTCCCCTGCTCCCCTCCCCCCCCCCTCCGTTGGCCGGGGAAAAAGTGTAACAATCTCTTTCTTCCACGGTCGCCCCCTCCCCTCGTAGAATGAACTAAAACAAAAATAAACATAAAATAAGTGTTTGTGCTACTATTAAAACAGATATCATAAAAATTGCAGGTCTACTTTTTTCATCGAATATGATGGCACCATAATCCTCGTTCGCTACGTCATCCTCTGCAGTCAGACACCTGTTACGAGAAGTCTGACAGCCCAAGAAAAGAACATTTTTTGCCACATAAACAAAGTCTTACCAACAAAGTGATTGATATTCCTGTCAGTAATAATCGATTAGTAATCGTGGAGTTGGCGAAATTTGGCATCACCAAAATCTTGCTTGAAGCGGCGTCACACTAAACATTTGTGGACAAACAACTTGAAAAATAACAACGCTTAGAAAAGATCAGTTACTTTCCATGGTAGATCTAAAGGCGATTTAAAATTGATTGAAGATCAACTGAAACATCGATTTCTATAAGAATCATTGGAAACTAGCAGGAAGATCCGGTGTTGTCCGGCATTGAATGAAGAACTATGTCCTCCTCAAATCAAGCCCATAACATCATGTTACCTGTTCTATTCTTATGTTTTACATTTTACAATATTTAATGATTTTCATACGCGTCTTATATATATATATATATATATATATATATATATATATATATATATATATATATATATATATATATATATATAGTATTTGTATTGTTCTTGTATCCTAGATCTTAATCCAATAAACTCCAGTTCTTATAATATAATGCCCAATAGCAGGAGAGCTGTATTATAGTTTAATGATCTTTTATTTATACAAACATTATTGCTTACATATGTGCATACATATTTCAGCTGTGATTTCATTCAAAATCCAGCTTCTTCTGACGATTTCTTTGTTCAATTTCTAAAAATAGTCCGAATAGTTTGAATGAAATTGCAACTGAAACATGTATGCACATATGTAGCCAATGATGTTTTATATATATACAAAAGTATACTATATATATATATATATATATATATAGAGAGAGAGAGAGAGAGAGAGAGAGAGAGAAAGAGGGGGGAGAGAGAGTATTAGAAGGCTATCACAATGCAAGAAATGGAAATATGTCGGCGTTGAAAAGTAAGACAAAACAAGTGATTTTAGTTATATATTTTTTCAAAAACTTTTTAAATAATTTTTTTTTTCATATAGCAAATCTTACTTGATTAGGCAATACTTCAACACTGATGTAATCTGTGTGACTGTGTTCCATAATATATTTCGAGGAAGACCTCTTTATCAAATGGTAGGTGTTTCAAATTTCAAAAAACGTGTGGATGGCAATATTGCTTATAACGCAGTAAATATTAATATCCGCAGCAAATGTAATAAAACTAAAACTATAATTGATTGTTTTTACTTATTTAATTTATTTATTTTTTATTATTTTTTTTTTTTTTTTTTTGAATATTATATATTTGAACCCACCTATGAAGTGCCACATATTCATATGAAAAAATTTAAATATATATATATAAAATATATATATTAAATTCCCGAAACAGTTTTTCATGGTAAACAACTGATGATCCCTTAAAATAGTGTTAGAAACTAACTAATATAATAACTGTAAAAAATAAATTGACTTACATGAGTGATTTTCCACTGGAAGACTTGAGACTATAAGTTTTTTTGTTTTTTGTTTTTTATATAAAAAAAAATTTTTATATAACCATTAAAAGGTTGAGAATCTTCCGAGACTATATATATATATATATATATATATATATATATATATAGTGATAGTTTATATTCCTATGACCAAATATTCAGTCTTTAATCAAATCATTTACTTTTATTTTTCCATAGCAGAATTGCGTGTGGTCTTACAATTGTTTCTCAACGAATGAAATGCAGCCATTAATCTTATTTTCTCGCTGTTCGTCAGAGACCTAAATGAAAGACATATATAAGGTGTAATATGAATGTTGTTTGCAAGGAAGAACGAGTTGAAATTCCAAAAATACGTTGAATCGCTTTGCGAAACGTTTCCGAGCCGTCATCACGAATGCTTTTGGGTGCGTAGGATGAGCGTTCAGTGATGTTTGTCTTATTAATTGGGGTTGGAAAGAGAAAAGTAAAGGATCGTGTAGTTAATGTGAAGAAGGTACATTTAGGTCAGAGTTAGATGAGATTTAGCCGTGGTCAGTAAATATAGAATTTTCTCATAATTGCTTTTCTACCAATAATATTTTATTGTGGAAATGAATATAAGAATATCAAATCATTTTGTGCGAATGTTTTGTCTTTGTTTTTTGTTGTTTCATCTTAACGTAGATTTGTATCTACATTTTTTGTTACAGTAATTATTCAGTGCAGTTATTATTATTATTATTATTATTATTATTATTATTATTATTATTATTATTATTTGCACTAACTAGGAGTTCTCACACAGGTCATCATTAAAGATTACTCACTGATAATACCGGTAGTTTTCCCTGGAGTCTGAGTGACAACAAGCCTCCGTAGATTTCCAGAAATCCCCATCTCTTTCGATAAGATTTGCAAATGTCTTTGCATTATCGCGACAGCCGCTTACCATTGATTTCTCGTTGTAACGACTATTAGTCTTCACTGGGATTTGGGTGGCAATAATCCCCCCCAAGGTCCTAGTACTCTCCGTCCTCTTCCAGTGGAGGTCTGGTTAGTGCTCTCCCTCGTCGGTCTTTCCATCCTCCTCGACCCTTCACAGCTATTTTGTGTGGTTTCAACCAAGGCTGATGTATTTTGATGGAGGACACAGTTGATATGATTTCTTGCAGTTTCAGTTCTCTTGGTTTTATGTGGTGTTCCTTCCATCTTTTTGTTTTACTTCTGTTGCAAATTCCAAGTGGCTGGTTAGTGTTTGTAGTTTATGCGGGTTGGTTTCCGCATTCGAGGATTTTCCTTAAGATTTTAACTATTTTTATCATTGTCATTATTTATTATCATTATTATCATTATTACTATTATTATTAGTATTATTATTACTATTATTATTATTATTACTATTATCATCATTATTATTATTATTATTATTATTATTGTTATTATTATTATTATTATTATTATTATTATTATTATTATTATTATTACTATTATATCGTCGATAAATTTCTTGCTTTCTAAATATATAAGTTCTTCGTTGTTTTACCGGCTTAACCATTTCGTTACATAGATTCTCTCTCTCTTCCCCCCTCTCTCTCTCTCTCTCTCTCTCTCTCTCTCTCTCTCTCTCTCTCTCTCTCTCTCTCTCTCCATTCAATCTTACGCTGCCATTCTTCTGGACATTTTCTTTCAAAATAATGGCCTAAAAAGTAAAATAATAAATTCCCTTCCGATGGCGATTCTATCAAACTTTCAATAATACACCGTAATTTTAGTTCACTTGAAACCGATTCTCTAACCGGTCGCCTTGACAACGGGATACATAAACCACGGATAAAGAGATCGGGGATTCTCTAATTTGTTAAATGGCAACGTGCACGTGACCTTTGCTGATTGGCATTGAGCGTCGCCTGTCGGCCATTAATCTTCATTAGAGCGAACTCGTTGCCGACATGGCCGACAAAGTGACGATATTGGCCGTCGACGCGTGTGAAGTTCCACCGGATTCTCGATTTGTACACATGGCGCTCCCTTTCTCTTAACGATGCCTCCACCTCCTATCCCCTCAACAATCACAACAAGCGCCGCCGCCACCACCGCTACTGATGCTAAAATTGTATTACTCTTATTCATACTGGGGAGGGAGGGGGCGTTTTACAACAAATAGTGTCTATTTCAGTTTGAAGATTTCTATTCAGTTACGTAAGAATCAGTTTATCTATGTCGTAATTCAGCGGTGTCCTGTGAAACACGCGGTCGAGCGATTAGATTATTTAGCTTTATTCAGCTTTATTCAGCTTAGAATAGTTGCCTACAAACATATATGACTATTTATAGTTATATAGAGACCGAAGAGTTCTTATTCAAGGGAGTTAATATGAGATTGGTGATTTCTTATCTAAGGAAGATAATCTCCAACAATCGAGGCAGCTTAATAAAATAGCCTATTATAATACCTTCAGTATTTTCACATTAGACTGAAACGTTAAATCGGGTCGGAAAATTTTATTTCTTTGTGGTTCTTATATTCTATTTGGACAGGTCAGACATCGACTAAAGTTTATTGTGTTATATATATATATATATATATATATATATATATATATATATATATATATATATATATATATATATATATATATATATATTAAAATGACAATAAAAGCCCTTTACAATGCAAGACAAATTTATTTTTTTATTTTTTTACTTTTATCTTATATATTTCGGAGACATTCTCTATCATCAGAGATTTTTTTCTCTTTTTTTCCGTTCTACTAATGAACCGCGAATTCCATCACAGCGGACAATAGTCATATCAACACAAGGACGTCTTCTCGATAAACAAAACTAAAGGTTTGTTTATTTTTATATAAAAAAGAGAAAAAATCTCTGATGATGGAGAATGTCTCCGAAATATATAAGATAACAAATTTTTTAAATAAATAAATAAATTTGTCTTGCATTGTAAAGGGCTTTTATTGTCATTTTAATACTTATCATTCAATGCTTAAAAAAAAAAAGAACGACCAATATTTGAATATATATATATATATATATATATAATTTCTTTAACTTTAAAATTATGAACAAAATAAGTAAAACGTATTTCTTTTCTATGGATGTCAGGTACGAACGGAGACTCCACCATATTATTATACTCACTTTAATCAAAATGAAATATGCTTATCCAAGCACTATATATAATGTAGCTTCAGACTATATATGGTTATGAGGGTATTATAGTGATCTGCCCTATTGTGTCACTACATGGACTCTTCCCGACACCATGAATAGTGATGATAGTGGTAACAGAGAATTGCTATGACCCATCCAGAATCAGTCTCTTGTAACACATTACTTCTGTACTTTCTATAAATACATACACTTCTTAACTACCTCATTGTTGTCTTATTTCTTCTGGTCTATTCGTAAAAGGAAAGTTCTTGAAATATAAAATTTATGTATTCCCCAATAACTGCCAACTGCACCTCTTTCTCTCTCGACTTCACTTTGCTCACTAAGCAACAACAACTATTTATCTACTTCCCACAGAGTAGAATGTGACACAAGGTCGGAAAGTGGGAATTGCGCACTCTAGAGGAAGAGTACTTGTTGCCTTTAAAAATTGCCTGAGCAGCCCCGTCGGCACTCCCCGGTAGGGGCGCCTCAGACGATTAGCAATAAACTAACCCCTTCTCAAAGGGTGAGAAGGCAAAGCCTGGGAGGGTGGACCTCCTAGAACTGCACAGGACAGTCCCATAGACCGGCGTAAATCATACCCCGAAGACCAAGACAATACCAGTCTATGGAGTGCAGTATCCATCGGAACAGATACTACACTTTGATCTTGGCCAAAAGGCCAAGAACATTGCTCACTGCGCAACAACAACTCTTCAATCAAAAGAGTACAGTTTTTATACTGTTCAATCCACTCCTATGCAAATTGACTCCCCACCAGAGCCATCTAGCGGTTAGAGACTCCAAACAGACAATTTGCAAATGGGGGATAACTCAACTGGCGACTAAACCACATTTTTTTTCGGAATGTTCAGGCCACAGACATAACTGTAAAATTAGTAATGCTTTATCGATTAATAATCCCAAGAAGAATAGAATGCGGCAAGTAGGAAATGTTCCCTTTTTTTAATCATTTCACGTCGGAATTCGAAGATAGACTCTAATAAGCATATATATTCTGAAACTACGTTACGCAGGGTATTTGGATAAGCATATTTTATTTTGATCTAAGACAGTACGACATAATTGTGGAGTCTTTATTCGCACTTCACATGCATAAAAAAGAAATACTGTTACGTTGTCGTTCATTAAAACAGAAGTTCTTTATTTCAAAGTTCCTTATTTCAAATGTTCTCGGTAGTCTTACATAGCTTTCTCTATACTGACGCGTCGGCCTGTCCCCGACATCGTTGCTGTCACTATCATCATCACAGTGTGCTCAATTTCGCCGTTGTCGCCGTCGTAGTGGACCGCACCTCGTAACCACCATCGCTGTCATCGTGATCGTCTAGGGTCTGTAATTAAAACTTTCCATGCAGAGAGGAAAAGGGCGAATCCAGCATAAAATTTAACTGGTCTTTATTTGAGGGATATTTTCTCGTCATAATTATAAAGCTCATACCTTCATTAACTTGGAGCGAGAGAGAGAGAGAGAGAGCCAAATTGTTCTTCCTAACTTAGATCTACTTCGTTACGGGGATAGGAAGGAAGGGGCTATAAACTCGCTATCACTCCTTTAGGAATTAAATTCCCATTTATCTTTTCCTGAATTACATCTCGATTTTTCATCCGTGCACCACGCTCCCGAAACACGGACTGACTAAAAAGCTTCTTTCTTTTTTCGTTTCTACGATTGTGACGTAATTGCCTCAAATGGGGACTCTGAGCCTGTTGCCACGCACCTGTTAGATCAGAGATCAGGGAGGGGTCAGAGTTCAGGTATGTTTATTTTTAGTCCGAGAGCGAACTTGTTTCCCAGATTTTCGTGTCAAGATTTTGCACTGATTCACCTCGATACCAAATCCATACTAGCTGATGTAATCGTTCACATACAATACGATGCCTTACTTTATTTTATTTAGAATTTAAAATGTATAACAAATTAAAAATAAATAAGCAAAATGTTAATAAATGATTCTAAACTTGGGTCGGGCGTACACAGGGTAATAATTGATTCTTGAAAAACGTCAGATGTGCCTCGAGACAGTCAATGACTATGATTTTACCCAAATTTATTTCAATTGATGTAACTTTACTTCCCCCGAATTAATAAAGAGTAATCCTTTTGCCCCACCGAAAAACTGAAGATTTTAAAATTTTAAATATAAGAATAAAAAGGGTAATACGCAAAAAAAGCAAATAGAATATTAGGTCTTATAAAGAGATCAATAACACATAAAGCAAAATTGTACTTCAGTTGTAAATACGTGCAAGCATAGTGATGCATTACCAAAACGATATTCTAAAGTTAGAAAAGGTGCAACGAAAAGGCTACCTGAACTAAAGTACTTGTAATATAAGCGGAGATTGGTGAGTATGAATGTAATAACTTCGGAAAAAAAGAAGGTTAACGTGTGACCTCATTAAAACATTTAAGCTTCTGCATGATGATGAAAAAGTAAATCCGAAGAAAGTTTTTATTCATCATTGTTATAATCAAAAACCAGGGGCCTTACGTTGAAGCTGCTTGCTCTGTGGTCTAGACTGTTTTAGTGTACGTACCATAAGACATTGGAACAGACTACGTTAAGGGGCAGTGAATGCAGAATCAACCAACATCTTCAAGCACCATGTGGACAAATATATGAAGATGGGGGCTTACACAAGACAGTATTAGCCTCCTTGTCTTTCAATCCACTTAGTAAGGAAAGGGGTGGATTCAGGTAAATACTAGAGAAAAATATAAATGAAAATGTAACCTGAAGAAGACGTTAGGACCGAAACGTTGATGTAGCTAATAATCCGAAAGAAAAGTATAACTGTCTAAATAATGAACCTTCTCATCTAAAAAAATTAACAAAAGTTTAATTAAGAATTTTTTTTTACATAAATTCACAAAAACGATGTTAATATTTATTTATTTTATAGATAAACCACTGTTTTAATTTTAGATGAAGGTAATTGTGACGGTTTTATCCCAAGCAAAGCTAAAAAAAACGGCGCTTGTCCATAAAAATGTACAGGTGAAAATCGCAGTTCCAAATAAATTAACAGCAAAACTCTTTCATATACTTACGTATCAGGCAAAAATAGGTATCTACACAAAAAATTAGGAAAAATTATCGAGTAGAATTTTAATTCAAAATAAAAATCAGTTTTATTGTATATTTCCAAACGCCATTGATTATGACTTGGCGAAATGACAGACTGACTTATCTCCCCTGTTTTTCGTGTATTTCTCCCTTATCAATGGCGTATCGAAAAAATACGATAAAACTGATTTTTATTTTTTAATTAAAATTCTACTAGATAATTTTCCCTAATTTATTGTGTAAATACCTATGTTTGCCTGATACGTACATTTTTATGGACCAGCACCAGAAATTCAACAGAAATAATGGCTGTTAGGACTTGAGGTGTAATTTCTTTTCTTGGGATTATACCCCTCTTATCCGCTGCCATATTTAAATTCCTCTTTCCCGAATTAAAATCTTATTTCTTCTTTAACGTTAAATCCCAAATGCAACAGCAACAGAAAACTGAAGAAAGATTTCAAAAACTTCTACTGGAATAATATTTTTTAAATCGAAGATAAACAACGAAAAAACAAAATTAAAAAATCGAAGAATTACTACAAACAATGTTGAATAGGGGTCCAAATAACGAAAACGAACATGCTTTTGGAGTGCAATTGATCAGACGAGGATAAAACTTTTGCTTTATATTTCCGAAGGTGTGACGATCTATACAAAATAGATTGTAAAAAATTGGGCAGACTTTTAAAAAGTTCGCCTACTGCTCCGAAAATTAGAGACCACCGAACATACAAAATTTGTCGACTATATTTTACTCCGAAAACTAGCGATTTGACTTTTTCTAAGCTGTTAAACTTTTAATAGAATTATTTAACCCTAAAACTTCCCTGTCCCACGAACGGTGGAAGTGCATGAACCTAACCAGAAAATTCAGCGAAGATTATCCGACTTTCGCATAACACTGTGACGACTTCAAACTAGCAAAACTTAGCGCGGATAACTTTAAGTGCTTAATATTCGTACAAGGACTTGCATCAGCTAGAAACGCAGAAATCAGACGTAGAGCCCTAAACAAGTTCGAAAGTGAGTCAAATTTAATATACAGAATTTAGCCGAAGACTGTCAAATATTGTAAGAGTTTAACAAGATTCTAAAGATATTGAAGAGTCGGGCATTTAAGGAAGATACGTCAGAAATGGCATTTCAACTCTCCTTCAAAAACAATTCAACCCCAAAAGAGGGATTATTTTCACACTCCTACAAAAACAAGTAATCCCAATAAAAAAAACAGGAAAGATTACTACCTAGTCTCTATTTCCGTTGTGGATCCCTTCATTGGATTATGGATTGCACATACCGTTTTAAAACCTGTCAGACTTGTAATCAAATCGGACACAAGAGTTTACATTGCAGAACGAATAGAGGAAATAAAAGTCGGGTTAAATCTACTAATAAAACGAGGAATACGGCATATATATAAGAAAATACGTACAAGTAAAAGTCCTGATTTAACATGTAAAATTACTATTAGAACCTGCTTCAGACGTTTCGATAATCAACATGCATAAATGGAAAAGGTTGGATAAACCAACAATGCTAAGAACTAAAAAAATAGCCAAAACAGTGACTTGTGAAAAATAAATTTTGAGAGTGAAATTATTACCAACGTTACTTTAAACGGGCTACCAAAAAAATGAAAATGTTCATATTAGAAAATACCAACAATTTATTACCCACAGACTTGATGCAACAGTTAAACTGATGGGAGTTACTAATCAACACTTTTTGCCAGAAAATAAAAAATCTGACGACCGTGTCAGACAAACGAAAGAAGGAATTTGTTTCAACCATTAAAACTGGTATGAAATTGACTCAAAATAAATTGTCTGCAGAAATTAAAGCACATAAGGACACAAAATTCACGCTGTAAATAGCTAACACTAAACTGAAAGAAATAAAGTCAAATTCTTTGGATAACCTGTGAACTCAAGAGCTGGAATTGTTAAAGCTGCAGCTCAATGATGAAAGATAAGGTGGCTTCTCTTGAAGATGAATGTCAAAGCAAAGAAGACACGTTTTTCCAAATTTAAAGATGTGCTCTAAAATCAGAAGTCTAGAATTAATGAACTCGAGCTGGAGGATATCAAATCTGATTTTGATAGATACCCTCAGCTCTCTCATAAGAGACACATACATCAAATTAGGAAATGACTATCAGCGCTCCCCAAGAAAAAGTTATGGTTACCATATACGATACTTTCGATATATAGATACCTCAAGCAGACCCAGAACATCGTCAATCCAAAAATGTAAACGATATTGAGACTCGTGGGGAGGTAAGGCTTTGGAGCAGGTGTTATGGTACCTTACCTCACCAACAACATAAACTCTTGCGCTCAATATAAATACTTGAAGCACGTGCCTCTCGGTGTTGTAAACTACCCAGTCTAATACTGACAGTCAAGACAGACGTACAACCACTTTTATTATCTGTTGTATTATACTTTTTCAATACACTTGTTTTGCTCTAAACTCCGAGTTCGTGTTTTCTTCACAGGGACACAACATAAACGCGTATTGACATTTAAAATGGCCTCATAAAGTATCAAATTTAAAAGAAGATATTTATGGTATGCATAAGAAACGCAATCTATCTAGTCGGCGATATATATGCAGTAGTCATTCAAATAACTGCCGTCCGTTTCTATAGCGAATGATATTTTCGGTGTTCCAATCTGTACGATCTTAGGTCAACACTTTTCGCCACTATGACAACAGAGAGTGAAACTGATGCTGTTAGGCAGACGGTACAGCAGGAGAAAATAATGCATTCGATAGTAATCCATTATTCCAAAAATGCATTTAGGTTTAAGGGAATGTATTTAGGTTGAATATGTAGAGTATTGATTTACTCCTCTCAAGGAGTTAGGCATAAGGCCAGTTTTTATCTTACTCCTACAAGTAAGATGTGACCCAAGGTCGGGTCGGGAAAGTGGGGTTTAAAAATTGCCTGGGCAGTCCCGTCGGCATTCCCCGGTAGGGGGGCCTCAGGCAGTAAGCAATAAACTTACTCCTCCTCAAAGAGGGGAGGCGAAGCCTGGGAGGGTGGACCTCCTAGAACTGCACAGGACAGTCCCATAGATCGGCGTAAATCAAGCCCCGAAAGCCAAGACAATACCAGTCTATGGGTGCAGTATCCATCGGAACAGATACTACACTTTGATCTTAGCCAAAAGGCCAAGAACATTGAAAATGTAGAGTAGCTAGCAAGGGCGGAAGACATGAAATAGTTGTGCTATTTCCAGTCAACGTGAATGGCAGCGATAGTAGACCTAAACGTGAGAGTGAACATTCCTCCGACTTACTGTATCGATAATTATGACAAGACAAGCCGTCGAACCAAAACTAATGTAAACATTATTGAAAGCGAACCGAACTAACACATTTTCCGAAGACACGCATCAATAATTAGTCTAAATCGCTGACGAAGAAGATTCACATATACATCTTTTTTTATAGAAAGCAAATAGGGGAATAATCACTTCACTGTATTATATATATATATATATATATATATATATATATATATATATATATATATATATATATATATATATATATATATATATATATTCTCGTAAGTTTCTGTTCATAGAAGTTAATCCTGTGAAACCTTATTGTGTTTATGTAATAGTGCTCAGTACCAAGTACAGCTATAATTAATCTTTTTTTCATTTTCATCCATCTTTAACGGTCCGGCCTGAAGAGGCTTAGCCAACATAAAGCTGTACTCGAAACATGCTTTCACATATGTCAAAAATATACTAAACAAGCAGGATCCGTGTCCCGGCGTTGTCTGGAAAAAGTATAAAACACTGATTTTATTATTATTTTTTGATAATAATTAGTACAGCATCAATTCTGAAAAAGAAAATCAGAAAAAACCATGTCACTGTAAGTAATTTAGGTGATTAAAATCGAATTTAACATGGACCCATGTCCCGGCGTTACCCGAGGGAAATATAATATATTACCTTAAAATACTGAAATGTGTTATTTAAACATGTTTTCTCAGTGTAGAAGGATTTCTACTTCACTGATCGAGAACAAAAAAAGATCAAGTATATCATTTTAATGGAAGTACCTCTAGATACCGCATGGAGACAATTTATGTAATGAGCTAAAAAATATATACTACTTCAAAGTGTTTGATGGATATATTCAAACCCAGAAAACAACATTTTTTAATGGAAATCGCTCCAGACAAGACATGAAGCCACTCGATGTAAGGAGCTAAAAATAAGCTACTTCAAGGCCAAAAACTAGCCAACGATAAGTGTGAGATCTGATAGATTCTGACCCAGAAAACAGCAATTATTCCCCCTTTGTCAGAAACATTGCTCATAGAATGTGAGGACTAAAGGATAAAAAGGAAGCGAGGCTGTCGAAAGTAAACCCAATGTCCACTATCTACTCTCCTTTCAACTATTATACTACATTTTAACAGTCATTCTATTTCGAAATAGACAAAAAGGAAAATAAACCGAAAAGGAAAAAAAACTTGTAAGATCGGCAAATATTTAAATCGAGAGCAGAGGCGGGGCAATAGCGGTCATAAAAAGTACTGTCGGTTAAAATCGATGTAGTATTACTTATGAAATCTAAAGAAACACTTTTTAAATGAGTAAATATGTTAGTGTTATCAGCTTATTTCCTAGATGACGACATGTTTCATTGGATCAGGTCTGATGAAGATAAGTAAAATCTATTAGTAACTTATATAAAAAGAATGTAAATAAAAATATGTATGAATAAAAGTAGTGGTTTAAAAACATAAGTATTGTGTTTTCGCAACACAAGTTCATTTAAGAAAACACTGAAACATTTAAAAGTCTTGAGTAAAGTTTCGTATTTCTTTCACATTAAAATATCCCAGAAATCTGAGTATCCGCTTTATGAAACAAATAATTTTATAAATATTTTAAGTTTTTAAATAAAATATTTGTATAACGCACTAAAAGACTTTTAACTCCAATTTTAATATATGACGACAGTGTTATTTCCTAGTTTAGTCACGGAAACATTCTAAGAAGAAAAATAAAGTTTTAATTAAGTATTTATCGTTTGCAAGCAAATAAAATCGATAAATTATAGTAATAGAATTAATTGTTAGAAAAAAATAATAAAATAAGCTTATCCATGCAGACATGTAAAATCGTTACGGACATTTCTGTTCTTTTTAATCAGGAATGCGAATGTGAATCGTTTGGAAGAATCAATGTTTTTAGTTTCACCATTGAAAAATGCATTTCCACAAATAATCATGAAAATAGGTTTTAAAAACTTTATTTTTGTAAATAGTCTAATAGTTTTTCATAAGTAGACATTAACTCAAACGAAACGAAACGTAAATCCCATCCATTCACTGTGGAAGTCCACAGATGTTGGAGAGCCTTCTACTCCAATAGCTTCTTACCTCGTGCTGCTAGCCTTTGGAACTACCTCCCTGCTCCCTGTTTCCTCGACTGTACCGAGATGCAGAAATTTAAAACTAATGTGAACAAGCATCTCGCTGCACAGCTCCCAATTTAAGATGACCCACCCAAAACTTTCACCCTAATTCTTAGTAGCCCCTTACCTCTACAGTGACAACTTGCATTGTTTGGAGTGAACTGTTTTTAAAAAATTTAAGTACTAAATGATATTGTGTGTTTATAATCAATGGTTTCTTGTTTGTTTGCAAACACTTTTAAAATAGTTTAGCGACGAAGTCTGAACATCACTCCGACAACATCGAGGAGATAAGCTACAATCACAGAATACTAAGGTATTACATTTAAATTGATTCAGACTCTCTTTCTCTGAAGAAGAATGTTTTATCCTTCGAAATTAATAAGAAAAAAAGTCACACAAAAAAAAAACATTTAAATGATTTTTAATAAAATATTGCATCTTAAAACGTGGTCTTCAAAGGCATTTGTTTGTCTATTTTTAATTACTTAAATTTCTGAAGATATTTCAAGAACTTTCATTTTATTTACCCACATAAGCGGCCATGCGTTTTAAGTTCAAAAATTTAAAAAAACAAAAAAAAGTTGTCATTTCACTACCCTGTGACAAATAAAATATTGCATCTCAAAACGTGGTCTCAAAAGGCATTTGTTTGTATATGTTCAATTACATCAGTTTACATTTACGCAATAGGGTGGGTCAATGTTTAACTTTTGAATATAAAAAATGTCCATTCGGAAAAAGTAATATAACAAGTACTGCCACAAACCCGTAGATTTCTAACTTGCAACAATTTCTGAAATTACGGTTGAAAATTGTCTAATAATGAAGCATGGAAATGCAATGACGGTCGTTTTTTAACTTCAACGTTTTTTTTTTGGGGGGGGTATAGAATTTTTAGGAAATATTCATGGTTAGAGTTTCAATCGATACACCAATTTCCAGAAGCTCAGCCCTTTGTAGTTTCGAATATATTTGCTGTTATACAAGTGTGCAAAACAAAATGAAACTTAAGCGTGACAAGAAAATAATGATATTTGTTTTTTAATAACATTTAGACACACATCTACTACTTGAATATCGATCGATTTTCAGAAGCTTTTAAAGGTATTTACATTTATACAAAGTGTACAAAATAAAAACGAATAGTTTTTATTCAAATTCCAGACATATGTCCAGAGTTAGTGCTGCGATCGACAAACCAATTTTCAGACTCTCAGCCCTTGTAGTTACGAAGATATTTATGTTCATACAGAAATATCTAAAAACAAGGAGTTCCCGATGTTTCTTATTAGACAATTTATAAAACTAATTGCTCAAACATTTAACAATTATTAGAAACTTTACCAACCACCGATTGCCATGGCCTATAGCACCCTTCTCCAAAGTACAACATTCAAACTTCTCGGCCTTACATTCACAAGTTACGTGAATTGGAATAAATACATAGAAGATACTGCCAAGTCTGCTGCAAAGAAAGTGGGCTCCCTTTACCGGGCTAGAAAACTTCTCACGCCTGCCAGTATGCTATATCTCTACAAAGTCACTATTCACCCATGCAGTATTGTTGCCACATCTGAGCTGCTGCACCAACAAATAGTCTCTCCCGCTTGAACAGGGTTCAAAACGGAGTCTCTAACCTAATAGGTCCCATATTATATACCAAGCGACGTAAATACATCCGACAACCCCGACAAGCAGCAAAATCACACCCCTTCACTGTAAGTGTCCCCAAATGCCGGAACGTTTTCTACTCTAATAGCTTCTTTCCTCGCACCGCTGGTCTTTGGAATCCCCTACATGCTTCCTGTTTCCCCGACTGTATCAACATGCAGAGATTTGAATGTAATGTGAACAAGAATCTCGCTGCTCGACTGCCAACTTAGGATGAACCTATAAATTTGGCCCCTAATTCACAGTAGCCCCTTACATCTGAGTGGCAATGTATCTTATTTGGAGTGATTTGAAGTAAAAAAGAATGGTACAAATTAGAAATCTAGTTGTTGGTGTTAGTATTCACGATTGACCAATAACCGCCTTTCTCGTGTTATGGACATAGTTCTTATTCGAAAAAAAAGTTTTAACATCGGCTTACCTGTTGTTCTTGGCCTTTTGGCTAAGATCAAAGTGTAGTATCTGTTCCGATGGATACTGCACGCCTGTCCTGTGCAGTTCTAGCAGGTCCACCCTCCCAGGCTTTGCCTCCCCTCTTTGAGGAGGAGTAAGTTTATTGCTTACTGTCTGAGGCGCCCCTACCGGGGAATGCCGACGGGGCTGCCCAGGCAATTTTTAAATGGCCAGAGTGCTCACCTCTCGGGCGCTGGCTTTTCAACCCCCACTTTCTCGACCCGATCTTGGGTCACATCTTACTTGTGGGAGTAAGATAAAACTGGCCTTGTGCCTAACTCCTGGGGAGGAGTAACTAAAACCCTATTGGCCAATAGATGCATGTCAATATGGGATTATAGCTATAGACTTACTTGCCGAACTATTTTGACCCGTCTGGTTTTCCGTGTTCTTTATCCCCCAGAGATGTTAGTCGCCTGATTAGTTCATGTTCTTGCTATTGTCACTTCCAAAGGCAAATATTTACAGACCTCGCACTCCTTCAGCATTTTTGATCGTGTGGCGCTGATATATCTATCAGCTATCCCACGTTAGAGTCGACCAACACGCCCCCTATCAACCCGGCCTTTTATGCTAAGCTGGCCAGTAGGCACGTCCAAGGGGGACACTTACAACTAGCTAATCTAGCCTCTCAACCAGTCGACTTGGACGTTGTATTATTCTTGGCACGATTCAATCTCGACATGAAAGCCACCCGCTTAAAATGTTAGAGTGGAGAACAGCGGGGAAAAACGGCGAACGGAACGACATAATGAAGAAAGTGCGAAATGGATATGAAAGAATAAGAAAAAAGGATGATCGGTCGGTCGACGTTGTGGCGAGGAAAAGTGAACTCACAAAGGAGAAAGTTTTAGAACTAACAAAAGAAATACGGCAAGAGAAAGAAGAAGAAGAAAAACAGATATTGCGTGGAAAAACAGATATTGCGTGGAAAAACAGATATTGCGTGGAAAAACAGATATTGCGTGGAAAAACAGATATTGGCGGTAAGATGCGTGGAAAAACGAGATTACTGCCATCATCGTCGAAATTTTAATTTTTTCATCAAAAATAAACGCCAAAAACGAAAAACCAAAAAATTAAAAAAAAAAACAGAAATGTGAATCTCGTTTATTCTATTTCGGTAAAATAATAGTTTATTCAAAACTCTCTGTGAATCCCCGGCGTTGCCCGGCAGTATTTATACTTTCATCTTTGTTTCGTTTCTTTTTTTAACTGCATATATATTTTCGGGTTTTTAGTTTGTTTTCATACTGAAAATTTCATTATGATCGGATAATTCTCTTATTTTTCATTCATTTTTTTTTTTAATCATTCATTTTTTTTTTTAATTATTCATTTTTTTTTTTTTTGGTTAAAAAAAACTACTTTCACTTTCATTACCCGTCCCTTTATAAGTCTAAAAAGCAGAATGCCTGAAATCTTATCTCCATTCCGCATGAGAAATACAACACCATTATAAACTAGCTGACCTTACCCGGCGTTGCCCCTGTCATTCTTTTGACTTTTATTTTTGTTTCGCTTTTATTTGTTTAAACTTTGTACTTATTTATTTACCTCCCCACGAGGGCAGAGTTAGACACGAGAGGTCAGTTTTAATGTGGGGAAGATCCAGCTGCCCAAAAAGGGACACTCTGGATTAGAACAAAAATTTCAATTACCTCAGTCTAGAAGGATTTCTTCTTGACTGACCGTTGTTTTTGTTGTTGTTGTTATTTTGCTTTGAAGTCCAAAGTGTTTTGAATACCTGCATTTGCACTTCTTTTGAAAAACAAATGTGCGACATTTAAGACAACATTTTTTGTTTGTGTTCCTGAATATCACGGACGAGTTCGGGCATATAAACTAGTTTGGGTCGTTTCTTGCTCGCGTTTTCGGCAAAGCCTGTTTGACACCTTTTCCTAACCAGGCTTTAAATACAACTTTTTACCTGATATTTCTGTTTCTGGGTACTTCCGGTCTATGGAAGCCTCTTGCTCTTCCTTAATATATCTATTTCCCAACAAGCCTTTCACACCAATTATTATTTACTGTAGGCAAACACCATCTGCTTGGGGTAAAAAGAGAAGATTAATAAATATCCATAGAAATGTTCCTTTTTTTTAACGAAAACTACCATCTTTGGGGAGCTGGGTTAGCATTTCATAGTCAAATGTAAAGAGAGGTAGAGTAGTAAGATCTGAACTGATTCCTGATTAAAAACTAATTTTAATTGACGCGGCTCGAGGATTGAACGATCTAAAATTCTTTTTTTTTCCTGAGTTCAATATTTGGTTACAAGGCCCACTTAAAAGTAGCCCGAATAGGAGTCGACTATAAACGGCATGATCACGTTAATACAGCGCTACTCGTTCCTTTCGGCTAAGATCAAAGTGTAGTATCTGTTCCGATGGATACTGCACCCCATAGACTGGTATTGTCTTGGCCTTCGGGGCTTGATTTACGCTGGTCTATGGGTCTGTCCTGTGCAGTTCTAGGAGGTCCACCCTCCCAGGCTTCGCCTCCCCTCTTTGTGGAAGAGTAAGTTTATTGCTTACTGCCTGAGGCGCCCCTACCAGGGAATGCCGACGAGGCTGCCCAGGCAATTTTTAAACCCCACTTTCCCGACCCGACCTTGGGTCACATCTGACTTGTGGGAGTAAGATAAAACTGGCCTTGTGCCTAACTCCTGGAGAGGAGTAAATCAATACTCGTTAAATCGCCGAAGTTACGAAACTTGAACCTGTTTAGTATCAGATAAGTGATGATTTGAGAATATCAAACGCTGTATGTGACAGGACAGCGACACGTCATTAAAATCATCCGCTTGTTTGGTTTGGTTTTAAGACATATCAACCCTTTAGGGTTATTTAATGCCGAATCCAGTCAGTTTTTGATATCTTAAAATATTTATTAAGAAAGAGGAACATTTTTGTTGTTGTTTGCTTTGCAAAACAAGATTGAGTTTTGCCAGGGAAAAGGGGCATAAACAATAACATCAATGTTTGGTGCATTTTTAGTCAGAAAGGGGGTATATTAAGACAGCCTGATCTGGTAGCACCAGATAAAATGATCTGGTCTAAGCAGGATTCACCTTTTATTAATTTAATATTGCCTAGAAATTTCACATCAGGACAGGAAGAATACTAGTCGACTAGAAGAATGTAAACGACAGTGGAAGTGGGTCTTTCATTGAATACTTGTTTCCATATCAGTGCACGCTGACATGACGGTGTCTTATTTGGAGAGTCTTCGAGTTAACTTTATAGGACTTTTTTGTAATCCGCCGCTGAATATCAGAAAGACTAGTTTAGGCATTTGCTTCTTCACGTTTTCGACAGAGCCTGTTTCGCGCCATTTCCTTAATGTATTCAATTTCGCAAATAGCCTTCCACGATAAGTATTCTTTGCTGCAGGAAAACACTATCTTCTTTGGATAACGTTTTCAAATACTAATATCACAATGGCTGCTCTTGGATAAATCAAACGATGATCTGCAAATAATGGATGAGACAAACAATACCAAAAACTGGGATCGGATAGAAATTGTTGTGAAGTTGTCCAACGGTAAATAATAAATAAAGGAAGTCAAGTCGAGGGTTGGTTTAACAAGTGTATTAACAAAGTAAGAAAGTGACTAGCACTTGGCTAGACAGTTACAAGACTGTGCTTTGTCTTCTCTGTGTCTCTGGTGACTCGCACTATTTATAGTGACAACCGGTGTTGTTTCTCCTGTGTAAGAACGGCTGGTGTAACAGAAATATTTAAAGAATATGACATACTAGATATCGTGGCTGAGAGATTTAGAAACTTTGAAGTATATATATATATATATATATATATATATATATATATATATATATATATATATATATATATATATATAATTATAAATATTTGTTTATCTACATATGCATACATCTCATCCTTCCGGAATCGTCAGTGTAGAGATACATATTTAAACCGATCACGGAACAAGAGCCATGTTTTTAACTCAGATTCAGTCTTAACCCTTGCGGCCACCATGAACAATAGGGTAGGTCGATTTTACACTTTTTTTTAAATATTAAAAAAAGGCACGTTCCGAAAGTTGTATATAGACCTATTAAATACTCATGCAAAAAATTAGATCAAAAACTTCAGCGGTTTTTTTAGCGTTTGGTATCAAAGATCGTAGACAAGAATATACTGAAAATTCCTCGTTTTTGCAAGATTTGCTTGAATATTGGTGTGAAAACCAAATAATTTTAGCATTTAAAAGCAGGGAATGTCCTTTTATTTTATAAAAATGATATGAATTAAAGAAATCTTCAAATTGAAAATTTGCCCCCCCCCCTCATTTTCAGTATCTGCTTTTGTAAACTACCTTTTAACGTTATGAATTAAACAGTAATATTTGAATACCTAAAAAAATGATTTTTTCTGTTATTAGTGAAAATATAACAAGCAAAGAAATAAGGAAAAACCTAACACTATTTTAATGAAGCTTAATATAGAGAGTCAAATTGCTCCATATAAGACCCCTTAGACAAAAATGCTGGTCTCAATTTCTGACTCAAAACTTTGGCTGTAATGTGTTGATGCCTTGCTTCAAAACCATATACAGTTTGTGAAGCTTCTGTTATTAACTTAACTGCCCGTTCCACACCCTGAGAATGTGAGGGCAAATCTGGCAAGTCAAGCTTGGTTCCATTCATCAACGATTCTCGAAGTTCAGATTCAGTAAAATCTTCCGTCATTGGTGGTTCAAAAATGCCGCATAATTTTAAATCTATTAATTGTGTCCAATGTGTGGCATTAAAATTAATAGGTAGTATTCTTTTTAATCTTTTTCTGGTTGACTCCTCACTCCTGAAAGAACAAATTAATTAATTGAATTATTAAAAAATTCCAATCTGTACTGCTTTAATAATTATGGTGAAATTAGATAAAATCTTTAAAAATCATTCTATAAATTGGAATAAATAATTGAGTCAGAGATATATGAATAAATATTACTTACCTAATGGCCAAAATTCTTTTTAAAGCTACTTCTCTTACTTCAATCTCCTCAGATTTAACCATGGAATATAGAAAGTTTTCAGGCAGTAAACAAAATGTATTACCTTGTATATTTCTAAATGTGATATCTTGGATTTCCTGAGGCTTCTCCTTAATCCTCTGGGTCATATTAAAAATGTGCACTTACTGATTGTGGAATTTACTATTTCTTTTAATTTCAAACCAAAAAGTGGCATACACATTTACAATAAAATTTACTACATAGTGTAGTTTTGTTGTGTGCCTTTGTGGGTATGCACCACGAGTCCATAAACACATAAGCCTGATGGCCAAAGTTAACCATCTTGCTTGGTTTAAAGGACCAATTTTCCAGGAGGCATATCTAGAGTCAACCTTACCTCTAGAAATACCTACTGTGTATTCATAAAGGAGTCTTTGGTCAGAACTAAGATCATGTATTTCATCAATTTTAAAAATTGACTCTAGAGGATTGCTAATAGTGGAAAATGATATTTGGGGTAAATCATATCAATCATTTGAGCATAATTTCCCCAGAGGGCTACTGAATGTTGTAGGGCCCTTTGCGCAACCATCTATGTTTTTAAAAAGGGCTCTGAAAGGTAGTTCATTATGATGCAAAGAGCAACCAATTGTGTGAAGAGTTTTAAAAAGTTTTTTTTCTAAAATTGCAACCATTCCACCATCGCAACATGTGTTGGTATTAGTGTTGTCAACAAGTATAGCCTTGATACTGTTCTCACTGTGGAATTCATGCAAAACATCCACCACTTGATCTGCATGAACAGCACCTGTTGCACCACTATTCGGAAGAACTCTATGTGTCAGATATTTACTTTCACATGGTGTTTCTTTTGTAAAAGTTAAATGGTGTTCTGGTCCCTTAGTTTTTTTCATAATTCTCTGTCTATTTTCATCCACAATTTCCTTATACATAAATGTGTCCTTATCCATTCTCCCATCAACTCCAATACATATATTTTAGGTGGGGTAAAAACTCCTGGCTGAAATAGTTTTATTTATCTACCTCCAACAAGGTAAGATGTGACACAAGGTCAGGAAAGTGGGATTAGATAACCCTGCGCTATAGAGGTGAGCACTCTGGCCATTAAAAAATTGACTGGGCAGCCCCGTCGGCATTCCCCTGTAGGGGCGCCTCAGACAGTTAGCAATAAACTTACTCCTCCCCAAAGAGGAAAGGCAAAGCCTGGGAGGATGCACCTCCTAGAATTGCACAGGACGGACAAGCCCCAATAGACGGGCGTAAATCCAGACCCAAAGGCCCGGACGATACCGGTTTATTTGGTGGGGTAAAAACCCCTGGCTGAACTAGATTTTATTTATCTACCCCCAACAAGGTAAGATTGACAAAAGGTCAGGAAAGTGGGATGAGAAAGCCAGTGCTCGAGAGGTGAGCACTCTGGCCATTTAAAAATTGCCTGGGCAGCTTCGTCGGCATTCCCCGGTAGGGCCGCCTCAGACAGTAAGCAATAAACTTACTCCTCCCCAAAGAGGAAAGGCAAAGCCTGGGAGGATGCACCTCCTAGAACTGCACAGGACGGACAAGCCCCAATAGACGGGCGTGAATCCAGACCCAAAGGCCCGGACGATACCGGTTTATTTGGTGGGGTAAAACCCCCTGGCTGAACTAGTTTTTATTTATCTAACTCCCACAAGGTAAGGTGTGACAAAAGGTCGGGAAAGTGGGATTAGATAAGCCAGCGCTCGACAATTCAATATATATGTGTGATAATTAAACAGACAATCAACACGGGAAGTCAAATTCGCCCGATGAATTTTCAACCGGTGAATACCATAAAAAATATCCAATAAATAAAACGCCTATGTAAACAAATAATTATTTATATATAACATTAAATATCATAGTGTTTTATTCCTTTTTAATTTGAATATGTACATTTAATTTCTTAAGAAAAATAATAATAAACTTTAAAATATTTATTATTAAGTAATGTATTACTTTTTTTTGTTAAAACCAGGGTTTAATTTAAGGCGACACATCTGCCGGTGAAATCTCGGCAGTGAGAAAAAATCTCGATTTATTTGATCTTAAAGTTGCAATGCTCAAATAAATACAAAATTTTGAAGAAAAATATTTCTTGTGGTAACTTTTGACATTATTTGGCAACTTTCTTCGAGTGCGATAATTTACAGTTTCAAAATCGACCTCCCCTAATGAACAACTACATAAATCGGTGAGATTTTAAACCTATTGTACCAAGCTGGTGCGATAGTCAACCGACGTCAACTGTGTTCAACTTACGAAGGAACATGCATTAAAGCTATGATTTTGACGGCTGTATTAATACCTGTTAGCTACTTACATCAGGTGGCTTCATGCCTTGTTTGGAGCGATTTCCATAAAAAATACTACTCACTAGAGTGCCCAGCCTAAATTGGAGCCGACAAATTATATATATATATATATATATATATATATATATATATATATATATATATATATATATATATATATATATATATGAAAGATGTGAATAAAAATTGTATAAAATACAATATTTATATAATCATCAGTTGTTCAAAACAAGGGGCTTCAAATACAAGAAATGTTAGCATTCTTTTCTTAAGCCATGGATTTTCAAAGAATGGAATCTTATCGTCATCCTTTATTTGTTTATATAACTGCTCTATTTCGTATATCGAGCATCATTTTTTATGATAGGTTCTATTTTAAAGGTATACATCATATCTTTATTATCCTGTTTATTATATATATATATATATATATATATATATATATATATATATATATATATATATATATATATATATATATATATATATATATACATATATATATTAGAGAGAGAGAGAGAGTATTGCAGAAAAATCCGACACTTGACACAAAGAAAATGTAATAGTCAGTAAAAACAAAAGTTGTATATACAGAGACCGGAGAGTTTATTTAGCTACAGTTAGCGATATATACTACATTATTTGTCAGTGTAACCGCCGCCGGCGGAGACGACCATCTTAAGTCGGACGTGAAATGAGTCAGATGCATTGGCGCCCATGTCTTTGTCTATAACGGTGGCAGCCTTCAGAGAGGCGGCCATGATGTGGGCGTTCTTGTTGTTCTTGGCCTCGATCATCACCCAGAAGAAATAGTCAAAGAGTTTGCAGTCGGGTGAGGAAGGCGGCCTCATCACCGACGACCAATGGTGATGAACACTGTTGAGCAGCTCCACCTGGGTCATCTTGGCTTTGTGTGCAAGATCGGAATCCTGCCGGAAGACGCTGAGGCGTCTGACGGCGATCTCGTTCATCCAGGGCTTCACCACGCTCATTAGCACTTCCTGTTATTTCATTTACTTTTTGTCAAGTGTCGGATTTTGCTGCAAAACCTTTATATATATATATATATATATATATATATATATATATATATATATATATATATATATATATATATATATATTTGAAGCTCCTCGTTAAAAAGTAGAGCACTGTAAATGGTAGTACTAACACAGCGTGACGTCACTTGCTTTATATGCATCATTCCTTCACTTATAGAAGTTGAATGCCTGTATGTCTCGCCGCCTTAAATGTGTTAAAATTATCATTGTTTATAAGCTGTTCAGAATTGGCCTATCGGTTAGCGACGTTGGATTGGGATTGAAAAATACTTGTAATCCAGGGTTTCGGATCGTGTGACCGGTAGTGAATAGTCATACTTCTATGCTGATGAGTCTTGATTGAAAAGAAACGAAACGTATACGTCCTTAGATAAATAAACAATAACAAATATTTATATATATATATATATATATATATATATATATATATATATATATTGATACACGTTTGATTAAAAAAACAGAGACAATTCCTGTTTGTTTCTTTTTTTATCCATCTTTTCATGTTGACTAATGATCTAATGTTCTGTTCGAGTGTGAGCAGAAACTCGCAAAACTGCTAACGTTTTCGACTCCCATGTGTCTTCTTCAGGCACGCGAGGAGTTATGCAAACTAAAACTGGTGAATTTATTGAGAAACTCGTTAGCAGTTTTGGCGAGTTCCTGTTCATACTCGAACAGAACATTAGATCATTAGTCTGCCAACATGAAAAGATGGATCAAAAGAGCAAAAAACATGAATTGTCCCTGTAGTTTAATAAAACATGCATCAATGAAGAAATGCTGCCTAAGTATACAAATATATATATATATATATATATATATATATATATATATATATAGAGAGAGAGAGAGAGAGAGAGAGAGAGAGAGAGAGAGAGAGATAGATAGATAGATAGATAGATAGATAGATAGATAGATAGATAGACAGACAGACAGATAGATAGATAGATAGATAGATAGATAGATAGATAGATAGATAGACAGACAGACAGATAGATAGATAGATAGATAGATAGACAGACAGACAGATAGATAGATAGATAGATAGATAGATAGATAGATAGATAGATAGATAGATAGATAGATAAGTAAAAAGATAGATAGATAGATCATTAAGGAGCTATGATAGATAGATAGATAGATAGATAGATAGATAGATAGATAGATAGATAGATAGATAGATAGATAGATAGATAGATAGATTAGACTAGACAGTCAAAAGAATAAACTTAAGTAAAGTAAAAATGGATAAGTATTAACCTACCTTTGAAGACAAAGGCGGTTAAGACAAATGTATAACATTATAAACTCAAAATATTGCAGGTATCAAATAAACTCAATGTAAAACCTTTCATCTCAAACAAAGCTTTTGTGAATTAAAGTGTAGCCGTGTAGAGATTATTCTCCGTTTTGTTTTGCATAATTTCGCCTTTAAGGACGTATCTATAAATATATGTATATATATATTTAAGTGAAATATTTTTGAAAATCAACACATCGTGCAATTCAAATTAAAAATCATTTATTTAATTTTTTTAATTTTTTTTGCAAGCTTTCGTTGTATAACAACTTTGTCAGGCGAGACTGTCTTATAGTTTTTTTTTCTTTTTAATTCTTATTTTAGTGGTATTACCCTCGAGGGGTCGAATCACGGTAAAGGCAGAATGGCACGACAAGTTCTAGAAAACGTTAGGATAAGTATAGTCTTGCAAAAAAGAAATTAAATAAATGATTTTTCATTTAAATTGCACGATGTGTTGATTTTCAAAAGTATTTCACTTAAATACATTCTCATGCGTGCCCCAAAGATGTTGGCAATTTCCTTACTCAAAAAGCGCCAATCTGCGCATAACATCGATCGAACTACACTTATCTTAACGTCTTCTAGAACTTGATGTGCCTTTCTGCCTTTACCGTGATTCGACCCCTCGGGGTTAATACCACCAAAATGAGAAAGAAGAACAAGGAAAAAACTGTAAGACAGTCTCACCTGACAAAGTTGTTTTACAACGAAAGCTTGCAACAAAAAAAATAAAAAAATGATTTTTCATTTAAATTGCACGATGTGTTGATTTTCCAAAATATTTCACTTAGATACATTTTCATGCGTGCCTCAAAGATGTTGTCAATTTCCTAACTATGTATATATTTATTTATTTTTATAAATAAAATAGTTATTCGTTGACACGTGTTTTGTAATTACGTGGCTCTTCAGAACGAACCGACTTTAACAGGTCTCGAAACCCCATTAAGCTGTGAGGCCTGTCAGAAATAAGTGATTATTTTTTATCGTTTTATAAGTATGTATATACTTATACATATACATATATATATATATATATATATATATATATATATATATATATATATATATATATATATATATATTATTATTATTATTATTATTATTTCATATATCCATATAAAATGTTATAAGGAGATATAATCTTTTATGTATCAATTTTCAGTATTTACTTCAACGGTGCTCAATATGCGAGCAGAGCTAGATAGTAAGTTATGAAGATATATTTATGGCAAATAAGCTACACAGAGGCTTCCGCATTTCATCTCCGTAGGAAATCGTCAGGCTAAAAGCATTTTAGCCTGACGATTCCCTACGGGGATGAAACGCGGAAGCTTCTGTGTAGCTTATTTGCCATAAATATATCTTGGTCTCTCTCTCTCTCTCTCTCTCTCTCTCTCTCTCTATATATATATATATATATATATATATATATATATATATATATATATATATATATATAAAGCGTAAGCTTTTGAAACGCCGGCGTATGTAGGCAAAAATGATTTCATATTTACTTTAATATATATATATATATATATATATATATATATATATATATATATATATGTTATGAATATATATATATATATATATATATATATATATATATATATATATATCTAAATGAATATATATATATATATATATAGTATGTTATGAATATATATATAAAACTATAGGTAAATTTATAGAAGTGCACCTATCGTATTTCGCCCCCTAAAAAAAAAAGTTTCTACTTTTTGGGGCAAATTACATGTAAACAGCCATAATAAATATCCGCTATGAAAGAAAATTATAAAAATTTTTATTATTTTAGATATTAGGAGGTGTGGGGGATCACTTTCCTATATAAGTTATACGTAAAGTGAGCACGCATTTCTTGGCCACGGAATCTCACCTCTCGTATTTCGACCCCTAAAAAAAAGTTTCTACTTTTTGGGGCAAATTACATGTAAACAGCCTCAACAAATATCCGCTATGAAAAGTCATTTCGGCCGGCCGAAATACGAGAGGTGAGATTCCGTGGCCAAGAAATGTGTGCTCACTTTACGTATAACTTATATAGGAAAGTGATCCCCCACCCATCCCATTATTATCATTATTTTCATCATTATTATTATCTTCATTATCATCATTATTTGCAGTATTTCTAATTGTTTTTCTCTGCGTATATTTTGGTAGGCGTAAAGTACTTCGGGGCGATTCTGGTATCCATTTTGGTTGTGCCGGTTTAGTTTTCCTGTCATTTAAGTGTTAGATTTGACGCCATTAGCGGCTAATTGGCGTTTCCATCTATGCGCTCGCGCAAAAGTGCATGCGAGATTACAAGTTGAGCCGACATTGAGGAATTGACAAAACTTCACGATTGACGGGAGGGCAGTAGGGAAGAGGAGAGAAAGAAACAAATGTGAAATCAGATAATTTAGATTGACAGAATGGTTAAAAAAAAAAATAAGAAGAGCGGGGTACAGATATGGAGGAGGAAAAGGAGAGTCGAAGAAGGGGAAAAGAAAGTGAAAGGAAAGGAAAACACAAAAAGAAAAAAGTGTAAAAAGTGTAAAAAGCGGTCGAAATTGACAGAGAAACTGTAAGGATAGAGAATGGGGAGAAGAGGAAGGGAAAAGAGAGGTGTAAAATTGGAAAGAAAGAAAAATGGGGAGATATTTAAAAACGCGAAAAAACAATCAAATGTCAGATGGATTTTAAGGGGACGAATTTACAAGGACTGAGATATTTTTAAATGCTTCTTCGTGCGTAATCTCTCTCTCTCTCTCTCTCTCTCACACACACACACACACACACAAACACACTCTCTCTCTCTTTCTCTCTCTCTCTCTTTCTCGTATGTTTGGTTAGCCTGTTTTACGGCATATCAACCCCTTTATGGGCTATTTAATGGCATAACACAATATCTATTTTCAACCGTTCATTGTATAGGATTCCTTGTATGAGAGTTTTTATTTCTACGGTAGCTCACAGAATTTCGGTGCATTCCTTTCTCTACTTTATTACTGTCTAAATTATCACAATGGACCCGACAGGATTTGAACTCGCCATCGACGATTTCATAGTCTGCAATGGTGTAAACTAAGGTAATCACGAATACCCACCTCTCTCTCTCTCTCTCTCGCTCGCTCTCTCTCTCTCTCTCTCTCTCTCTCTATATATATATATATATATATATATATATATATATATATATATATATATGTCTTCGCATTCTGACGATCATCCCAACTACAACCATTC